>JANVCJ010040994.1:0-13564 GCA_026413505.1 Epizoanthus ramosus | reverse complement strand
TTGATATCTTTTGGCAGGGCATTCCACAGTGTTGGAGCTGCAGAGGAGAAACAGTTATCGCCATATGTTTTCGTTCGCGATTTAGGGACAGTCAGATGGTTAGCGTATAGCATATATATATACTTTATTTCAGTTGTGCAATTAATATACAGATATAAATACTTTAAATGTTGAAACTAAAACAATCAATAAAAAGGAAAGCACAACTAGGTGAACTCCCAATCATACTAACATATGTACAATAAATTTAAAAAAAACCTCCCCCCCCTCCTGTCCCGCCTCCTCCCTTGCCCACTAACTCCCATTCCCCTGTCCAACCACATTCCCTTACTCATCCCATAAAACAAATTGGTAGAATAAAGTTGAAAGGCGAAATATTAAAGCGGGTTTACAAAGATATTAAAAGTGATTAGTAATTTTAAGAGTTACTAAAACTACCAGCATATTAAACAAATAGCATTTGAAACAGATTGAGCGCCACTTGCGCATAATGACAACATTGTATTTAGAGCTAATTGATATCTGCGTTTTAATTGTTTTATAAAGTTTGCTGTAGAACTAGCTAGTTTAAGTTCATTTGGCAAAGAGTTTCACAGTCTACATGATCTGATGAAAAAGCTTTGTTGGAAATGCTTTAACCAGGATTAGGCCAAAGTTTAAATGAGATATCTTCATTTAGGAATTCATAATCCAGTGCTTGTAAAGAATTATTGTTACATATTGATATCAGAAACACAGTTACTTAAACTCGACATGACAGCACAAAACAGTCTGTAAGACAGTAAACTCAATCGTGGGTTAAAATTTTAACCCTGGGTTAAGGCCAACCCACTTTCGAGCAACTGGAACCAGAAGAGTAGCGTAAATTTGAACTTCTACTTAATTGAGTGAATGTATAAATGGAAGAAAGTACCGCGCAACATTTAGAAATTTGTTTAAAAAGATACTGAATGAAACTGTTTTGTCTACAAAATACATTTCTTTAATTATGTAAAATCGTATACTGAATTAGTAGAAGAAGGGGATAAATAGAGGAAATACGGAGATAGGGCAATTTTAACCAATATGTGGTACACTACATGTAGCTCGATTTGCTCATCAGTGATTCTAGGGTTCCTGTACTTTCTTTCCTGATATAATAACTATATATGGTAATAACTTGTAAATTCAAGTACAAATAAAATTGTTGTTGTTATTGTTATAAGAAAATTAATAATTTTGCAAGAGCTGAAATAATTTGTTGTTGAGAGACTCCATAAACCTAGTAACGATCAGCTTTCGTCAAGCTCTCGTCCTTCAAATTATACGAGTTTTCCATTTCTCTCTGAAGTTTCTCAAGTGTTTCTTGCCAGCTGAGAACACTGTTAGTAAGTTCTTCTGTCAGGGTAGACTTTTGACAGTGACCATTAGCGAGTGAGTTGGGAGGGTTTCCGAGGTGTCTATCTGTGTCATGGTTAGTTTTCTTACAGAATGTCTCTGCCGCGAAGGTGGGTTTCCAAGGAAACAGTACGGAATGCCTTCCTTGGTATACAGGAAGACTGCTGACCGAACAGACTGGCGGATGATGCGTGGACCATGTGCAGCTAGTCACGTCTTTACACCTGTCCGCCATCAACGAATATGGTTCGAAACTTGGCATTTTTGATGTGAATCTATGGCGGCTGTGACAAGAGTCATAGCAATAGTAACCGTTTCGTTTTCTCGTAATGCGGTGAGGCTTTCGACGCCTGTAGTCGCCCCTGGCGAAGTCGTGAAAATTGTCGGGATGGATTCGCCAATAGCTTCCTTTACCATTCTCGCCTCGCTCCGCTTTTACGAAGCAGTCGTTGAGTGAAAGGTTGTGCCGAATGCTGTTTTTCCAACTGTGATCCTGGCTGCGAAAGTAAGAAAAGGTATCTGTAATGTATTTGTAAATGTCGGCAAGGAGAAGCTTCTTGTGTGGCGAGCTTAGGATGGCCATAGCTATTAAGGCGATAAAGGAATACGGTGGTTTTTCTTCAGCATCCGCGGCACAGTCATCTTGGTTCATGCACTTGTGAAGACCTGGTTCTCCACGTGACTGTTTTGTGTTTTTTTCCACAAAATCCGGACTTGGCAGAAGTATATTCTGATATTGGCGTTCATGCATGTCTTCATCAGATATTTTCTCGTGCCTTTCAATCTTCACCGGATATGCTGTACGACCTCCAGCACGCTTTTTGTTTGGAAGTCGTGTTTCCAGAAACTTCTCAAGATCCTGAATGCCATTGTAGGCAGTTGTTTTCTCTGGGTATCCATATTGTGCAGGCCTGTGGCTTGTCATCTTATCTTCTCTTTCCTCAGTATACATTTTGTCTCCTTTCTGCATCACGAAGCTTTCCATTTCATAATGCAACTGTTGATGTTGAAATGCCATTTCCTCATGACTGTTAATAAACTGATGCATCTGATCTTTATTCTCTTCCTTTCCCTCACGTTCTCCTTGCTTTGTTGTACAGCATTTTAGATGCTCTAACAAATCTGGGTGAGCTGGTCTCATTTGCTGTACACCTATCCCCAAAGGATCTTTACCTTTGATTTTGGGTGTCCCAGTGGCAACAATGACTGCGCTTGTTCTTCCCCTGCTCGGGTCACCACTACAGCGGAGGCCTTCCTGCATTGATTTTCCAACACCAGGTACCGCGTGATCTCTTGTAGGTACAACGCGTTCATTTTTGCCTACCAAGCAAGGAATTGAGCGGTGATTCCTTTGATCTTCTAGTTTTTTCTTCCATTCGTTGTTACAGGAAAACAGACATTGCATCGTGTGTTTCGTGTATATTACAAAATACGAAATGTTCAACTGCCAGTGTGGACAGTCCTAACGTTTTATAGGTTCTCGTACTTGGCCCAACATCGTTGTTTTGAAGTAAACTGAAGACTACTAACAGCAAAAAATATTAGGACTCACTGTATATTACAATTCCTTTTACTTGGCCCAACATCGTTGTTTTGAAATTAAAAGCCATTAACACCACAAAATATTAAAACTTTCAAACAACTATATAAATCTCCCCAGCAATATAAAATATCTGCCCTTGAACGTGACGTTGTGCATTAGGATATGAACACTGAAGTAAAATAACCCAATATTGAAGTCCCACATAATTAAAAAAACGTACTATGAAATAGGAACTTAATCCCTCAGAAGTATAATTCAGAACTGTATATGAGCGGAGAACGAAAGTCGTCAGTTTTGTGTGTGACAGTAAGTTGGGGATATCAGTATTCGTATCGGACGTATAACTGCATGAAAAATTGGCTGAAAATAGAATGCGCCGGTTTATAGGTCTATCAGTTTTATTTCTTGAGATTAGCTGGTCGATGATAAATCAAACGAAGATGCCCAAATTTTCCACTTTTTTATAGTAGTTATTGATAGTTTCAAAGTATTTACGGTTTACTGATGTATTCTTTGATTTCTTTCTTGATCTGTACCTCACCCCAACTCTGCGTAATTAATTATGTAATGGTCTTATCAAGTATATTGCATATCCTAGATCTTTGCAAGTTTAAAAATATCTTTATCTGATTTCTGACAAACATCTACTATTTTTGTGTGTATTTCAAAATGGTACTTGAGAAATTGAATGGCCTTTGAAATGGTAATTCATTATTGTAGTGGCTTGAAGAGGACAACTGGGGTGAACTATGACATTTATACTGACCGATATTCGAGACAAAATTGGAAACGTTCTTGGAGTAAGAACTTTTAACAATAATTCACTATAAACATTTCCACAAGAACCGTAGTCAAGCAACACAGTATTATAGTAATGAAAGATCACAGACGAAATAAACCTGCATGAATAAAACATTTACATTTTTAAGCAATATTTCTGGACTTTTTATCGACCTACTTTGCATACGCTGCATGAGGTCACTATTTTTATGAGAATTTTTTGCATACTCTGCACGAGGCACTATTTTTATGACAACTTTTCCAAATAAAAATGGTTTATATTTAAAATTCAATTGACAGTTAGCAGCTCTGATATCCGCTTTGTTCTTATATCATTGTTTTGCTCTGGTAATTAAACTGTTCGAAAGGTTTGCAAACACTGGTATTTTATATTTTTATACCTATAAATTATAAATATTTATGTTTCGTTTTCATTTGAAATTCCATGTGACGCTATGAAGGTTTTTGAAAAAGAATGATAGATCTTGCTGTAGACAGTGGAAAGAGTTAGTACTTAACCGCATTTTATTTTTAGTGCTGAACGAAAATAAACTTTTCCAAAATTCGTGAGCATGTTGAGTCTGGTGTTGGACAAGGCAATTTTATATGTCGCGAATTTCACTTGCACTCAGCCGGATTAGTCGAGCCACGTCAAACGGTACTTGTGGTTATTTCAAAAGACGTCATATCAGGCTTACAATCAGTTTGCAGGACAATAACAATATTTTCATGAGTCAGATAAGTCGCTTACAATGATTCTCATTTCTTAGTAGTTTTTGGTTCTTAATTAACCCTAGCCCTGTTTCGAAAGGCCTACAGACTTTAAGTCGATGGTTATTATTTTCATTTTCATTTTTTATTTTAGATACTGTAGGGGTCATTTGGGGGCTCATTATTTGCTAATTAGTTTTTAATAGAGAATTGTAAATAGTTTTATACAGCTTTTAATACATAAGTTTGTAACGCGCATTTGAAAATATTTAATGTAATTTGCGCAAAATAAATATTAAACTTATTATTATTATTATTAGTATTATTATTATGACTGGTTTGGCCTTGTGTTGTGTCGACCGTTTCCTGTTTTATTTAACAATTATTAACCCAAACCCCAAGGGTTAGAAGCCTAAAAAGAAGCCTGCCCATATGACAGCTGTCCTCGGAACAAGCGCGTAAAAGTTGGTATTAAACCTATGAAGATTGAGATCGTTACCTCAAAAAAGTTTTCAAATCCTATCAAATTAGTTGGTAAATTTAACAACAAATTGTAGAGCTGATAGCACCTGACAAGAAAGTGTGCCCGTCCTGTAAAATTGACCTTACATTTCATTTCATTCAATTTCATTTCATGAACTCGGCACATAACAATACTTCAGGCCCCGGTTGTTCATTGAAAGAGTCGGTAGCGCTATCAAGCGGATAAATCCTTATCCAGTAAAACAAGCTAAATAAATAAAACTTTTTGGAACAACCAGACCCAGAAATTCATTAGTGCCTCAGTTCTAAGACTGAAGTGTTTACTGTTTTATTGACTTACTGCTGTTATTTCTGTCCTTAGCATAAAATATTGTTACTTGGCTAATGTTAAAAGTATTTGATATTTACGTACATAAGTGCTCATGGTTGTACAATACAAGTCTTACTATCGCTTCAGTGCAACTGGTAACATCTGCCCTGAAGAAATATATTTGTAAACCTCGTCATTCATTAAATAACGATGTAAACGCCTATTCTGTTAAACAGAAATTACAACTGACACTGAACTAGAGAAACGCATCCCTTCAAATGGCAAGAAAAACTTTCTTGATGGAGAGGAGTGTTAATTACTAAGAAACAGAAGATATTATATAACAGATCATTTAAACTTTTTAAAACTATTTTTATACATATCCACTTATGTAAATGTACTTGTTTCAAGTTTTAGGAACCGTTAGTTTATTTTCGCTTTATATAGCTTGATCCCGGCAGAAGACTAGGCGGAATTATTTGACTTCAGATATTCATGACTCCTAACCTTTTTTAATTCAGTGATTCACGATTAATCTACAAATATGTTCTCCATGATTCATGATTCATTCTATAGTAGTTCTCGGTTATTCATGATTCATTGGCCGTTAATTGCTCGTTTTCACGATTCACTAAGTTTGCAAAAATTCATGATTCGTACACTAATGTTTTTGGACATGATTCATGATTTTTTTTTTAATTTAAACATATTTGTTGAAGCATTTGCTCAAGAGCAAAAATGCTCATCTAAGGAGCTCGCGCATTTTACAATAAATATTAAGTGCTGAACGTTGAATTACAGTGCAAGTGCAGTGCATGGGTAAAGACGTGCATTGAAAATTAAACGAAAATAGTTTATGTGGTCTGATTCATGATTTCGCTGCCACCCCCGAGACTAGATAGTCGAAATATTAGCATTAAATCTGCACGATTTTGTCGAAGTACTAGTCTTGCAATCAGTTTTATGTGGTCAAGAAGACTCCACTTACACTTCGGCCTTTTTCATTGTAATTTGGAGAGTTGGAATTGATACCTACACTCAACCAACGACTTCTAACAAATTATGGCTGTGTGTGTGATATGAATGAGGATGAGCTATTAGGGATATTAGCCTTGGTATTCAACAATTATTTTCACTGTGAAATGACACGTTCCCATTGGTCAGATTTGATCACATGATGTTCTTTGCATAGTGTGGGGTCAATATCACGGAGCTATCTTACATTTTTTAATTTCATGGAGCTGTGCACGTTTCGCAATTCCATGGTTTCAAATTTCATGTTGATCGTAAAAACTACAATAAACTGCAAGTGAATATAAATTTATAAATACACCGTGAAAAACCCAAGTTTTGGTTTTGTAGACAACGTAAACGTCGAAATACAAAATTTCCAATTACTAATTTGGCTTCAAATCTAGTGTCTCGAATTCCTACAATTCGCACTCCTTCACACAAGTTGAAATATAATAACATGAATGGATAATCGACAGAAAGGAAAAGAGGAAACAAAAAAGTTGAATTTCACATGTCGTCGTCGGCGAGGGTCCACGTGGAGCTCCACCTGATGGCCAACGAGACTGTCTTGGGGTGACCTCCGCAGCGATCACTTGCCGGCAAAGAACATTTCCAATTTTGTCTCGAATATTGGTCAGTATAAATGTGCTGGTTCATTCCAGTTGTCCTCTTGAAGTCACTGAAATAGCGAATTACTATTTCAAAGGTCATTCCCTTGAAGAAGGACAGCTGTCAGCTTGACTGTCCGAAATATCTTGAAAACAAATTCGCACGTCAGCGTCAATCTTTGTCTCACTTGCTGTCCTATTCATAACAGTTTGTTTTAACTGCATGTTGGATAACAAGTTTACCGTTTACAGGATATCGTAACTGGTTCTTATCATCCACCTAGAGTGCTAGACAGTGGATGAGAGAGCAATGGCAATGGAGTCTCTTGATCTTCCATCCACCTAGACAATGGATGAGAGAGAATTGGCAATGGAGTCCCTCCTCCACCTAGACAGTGGATGAGAGAGAATTGGCAATGAAGTCTCTTGATCTGTCATCCACCTAGACAGTGGATGAGAGAGAATTAGCTAGAATTGGCAATGAAGTCTCTTGATCTGTCATCCACCTAGACTGTGGATGAGAGAGAATTGACAATGGAGTCCCTCATCTACCTAGACTGTGGATGAGAGAGCATTGGCAATGGAGTCCCTCATCTACCTAGACTGTGGATGAGAGAGCATTGGCAATGGAGTCCCTCATCCACCTAGACAGAGGATGAGAGAGAATTGGCAATGAACGCTCTCTCATCCACCTAGACTGTGGATGAGAGAGAATTGGCAATGGAATCAGTTGTATGACAACCAACTAAGACAAACAGCCTTCTATACCTTCTTAGACATACATTCCTTATTCTGTAAACGTTCAAGTTGCTACTTGTAACATGCAGGCGAACTCAACAGGACGCAACATGGCGAAAAAGCCCCAAGACTACTGCTTTCATTATTATTCATGAACTGGCAACGATACATCAAACTGCAAGCGTTTCCGTTCTGTTACTTTTTTAAACATTTTTAGAGGTTTGACAAGACTTTGTCGGATTATATTGAAGCAACCCCAAGACATTTAGAAAATTTTAGTTTTCTTCTTTCTCCTAAAGCAGGACCTTACATCTCTAAAGCATATTCACGAAATATTTTGCCTATTTGACATTTTGTTCTTTGCCACCAAAAGCGGGAGCTTGCATCACGAAAAATATAAAGCTTGACAACCTATACCTGTCCTTTATGTGGGCCAGCAAAGGATTTTCCGCCCTGTCACAGGACCCAAGAAGAGGTCGACTTCGAGAAAACTAAGACCTGAGGACATAACTATGAGTAGAACTGTTTGAAGCTGTTCCGTTTGGCAGAAATCGATTGTTTTACTAAACAGTTGATTTGTCTCGTTTTCATTTTATATGTCCACGTCACCATCTATTAGTAAAAATATTAGATTGACGTACTCGTTTATTGCCGACATGTGAAACAGAAAATGGTGAACAATCGGCAGGGACCAACTCCGTTTGACCGTTGTAACAAGGTGTCAGTTCTTTTTATGGCAAGATCTCCGTTTTAACGAGGTATATGGGTCGGCCATAGGAACAGGAGCAGTAGGGTGACATATCAGGTGCCGATGGTCTCCTTAACAGCAAGAGCCGGCTCGCATTTGAATACAGGTTTGTCTAGCTCTTACTGTTAAGGAACCGTGCAGTGTCAGGGCAAAAATAACATATAATATAGCATTGAATCTGATTTACATACGCCGTAATCCAGCCTACGATCTGCTAGCTATATCTGTTGTACTCGTATCTTCAACAACCCTGCAGCAGTGCCCGGGTCCGGGGGGGGGGTACTCACTCCAATTTTGGGTAGGGATGTGCTGCCGAACAAAGAAATTCCGACCCCGTTCTAGAGTAAATTATCTCAATTTTGATACCATTTTGATACCCCATTCTAGAAAAAATTCGATTTTCCAGGGCCTAAAAGTACCAAATTTCAAAAAATCGCTACGGAACCCTGCTCTAGAAATGGATCAAAATTTTGCACGAAATGATACCCCGTTCTAGCATAAAAGTTAAAACCCTAAGTTTCATACCCCGTTTGGCGTCACATATCCGTATAGCAATGTCAACGATGCTACCTGCGGTACATTACGGCAGAAGCGCATGAGTCTCATGCGCTTCTGATTACGGCATATGTGGTCGTCTGCCGCAGCTCAGCTTTCCTGGTCTATCGGTGACAAATTCCTGTGTCAGCCAACAATGTCGGCGGCATGTCTACTATAGATGTTCACGTATGTCGTAAGGTATCGCAAATATCATCGTACACATTGCCGCAGGGTTGCTGATGGTTCGTCTACGGCATATATGTGAACCAGACTTTACCTTCACTTCTGTGAATGTGGCCAGATGTCGGTCATCGGACTCAAAACCAAACACTGAACCAACACCGAGCGAGTAATCTTGAGCTAAAGTATAGCATGACATGGATGGAAGTAGATTACGAATCACAAAATTTGATTTCTGTAGACAGTGTTCACAAATTAAGATTGACAAGAGCTGACATGTTCTTTGGGGTCGTATGCTCTGAAATATTTCTCTTTATACCTTAATTTGAAAATGTTAAGTCCCAATTTAAGCACTTTCCTGCTATATTTATTAAAATACGAGAAAGAAGTCCTGTAAAAGTGCCCAAGAAACTATCTCGGAAGAATTAAAATCCAAACTTGTTCATAGCTTTGCTCAAATTGGCTATCCTGCTCACCATCGTCGCATTACGTCACAAACGGTCAGACTATTGCTATTTTTCACTTATTCAATCAATCAGATATTGTGTTGAATTAATACAAAGAACATGTTTACATGGTATGTGACAAGGATGGTGACACTGTTTTACAAGAACTAGTTTGGAGAATCTGATAGCAAGACAGTTTAACATGGGGCTTAGTATAGAGGTTTTAATTATATATTTCTCAAATGTTCCTAAAGAAGGGCGGAATGTTTCCGGAATGTTCTTATTATTCGAAGTATTGAAGTTCGAATAATATATCTCTCAAATGCTCCTCAAGAAGGGCGGATTGGTTCCGGAGTGTTCTTATTACAAACTGATTAAGATAGCTTTTATGTCCATGAGTGATCTTGATAATGGGTTCTTCAAACTAATCAGTAATATTGGCATTCTAACTGAAATAACCTTTAAAATGAATATTATATTTTACTCTATTTAGAACGTCTGGAATAGTGACTCGAAGTGACACTGATAAGCAAAATATGGAGGAAATAAATCCACAAACCTACATATGGTTACACGTTTGTATGCAAGGCGTCAAACCGAAAAGTTGCCATACTCAGATTTAGCCGATATATTCAAGGTATGCATGCTTTGGATTGCAACAACAACAACAACAACGGTATTCTGTGAAGTCACTGAAATTGGCCGGTACACTGAAATCATGTGTCTATTGCCTTTTTTTGTTCAATGGAAAAATCCTTTCAGATATCTCAGATAGCACCATCTTGTCAATCTTAACTATAAGGATAAAATCAACGATAACAAAAAGATGTAAAATGTAAAACAGAAAGAAGAAGGATAGGATAATTTTCAGGTGAGGGTTTTATTAAAAAAACTCTATATATAAATTCTCAATTTCTCGGCTGCGAAGAAACATTGGAGTCTGAGGTTAAGCTATACTTAGTGTGTTTTACAAAATACTCGATATCTCTCAGTCCTCAATTGCTATTTTGGGGTGATCACAAAAGGGTACTTGAACGAATAAGGAAGAGAAACAGAGTGGAGAGGCATCGCAGTGACCCATTGATATCAAGAATGATTCCAGTAGACGTGATTATTAGGAAATCAAGATTAGTGTAATTATCTTTGGGTAATTTACGTGATTTACTATAATTTATTATTCAAAATGTATTTCATTTTATCTCTTTTGGTAAAGTATTCTTATATTCACATATTTAAAATGCTTCTATCTGAAGCACCGAGGATAAGCGATTCGTTTGATAAGAAGATATTTCTAAAATCTATATTCAGTAATTTGTCACAATTTTTTTCCCAAGTCTAATATTTATGCCTGTCTTGTTGTTAGTTTCTGCCGGAAATTTAAATTTGTAAAATATTTGTCACTTAACACCACCTATAACAGTTAACTTAACGATCCTGCTTTGGTTTCTTTTTGCTCTTAATTCCGGAAAATGAATTTGTCTGAATTTCGTGAGCAACCCCGAGTTAATGTTGGAAAAGACAACTTATGCTGTTGTTTAGACCAGATTAGTTGAATCACGTCAAATGGTACTTGAAGGGTCCCACAAAGCCAAACAAGGGTATTTGGTGAAGTACCAAGTCGAGATGTTTTAATATTAGAAATAATTCAAAACGTGAACACGTGAGGGTTCGTGAATTATACAATTAACAATTATTATTAGAAACAAGATCTGTATAGCTGAACAGGAAAATGTAACAAGATGATTGCTTCGTTAGTTTTTTAACGAATTCTTTAATACTCGCACACAGATGTGAAACAGAAGAACTGCAGTATTATCTAGCAAGAGAATGATATAAAGCAAAATATTCTAGCAAAACTGTGGCCTTCACGAAAGTAAAGCGAAGCATGTGAAACCGCAAAGGCAAACTTGTTAACCCTTGAACGAGCAGTGCGGAGCGAGGTCGCTCTGACCTTCAGATTCTGTTTCTTGAAAATGAAGTGAAAATTTTCAGCAGCAGATAAAAAGATGGTTTAAAAGTCTGAAAATCAGCAGAAAATGATAAAATCGGAAAATCAAAGATGGCGGCCGACTTGGCGAACATATTTTGAAATTAAAAACAATTGTTACGAATTACCAGGCAACACTAATTAGTTGACCGATGACTGTTGCCATGGATCTATAAAGAGTTTTGTTTAGTTTTATAGTTTATTAAATCTTTATCGAGGAGGCCTCAGTCACTGGAATGTGATTGTCGTTTGGGCCCTCAAACTAAAACTACATTTACAAATTTACTCTATCAAAGGCCTATGATCTATAAAATACAATTTGAAATACAAAATACAAAAACTCTATACTAAGTTATATACAAAACGGAACTATCTAAAGAGCTATGTAAACATTAAAGAAGATATAGCAGCACCGGTGTGTAATTAACAGGATCGTATTACGGTATTAAGAAAGCGACCAGTAGTTTTTAACAAAAGTTGATGATGATGTAGAAGATTTGACTGCGTTAGGTAGTAGCGTTGTGCAGTGCAGTGATGGGAGATTGTCGTGGTGGGTCATTAATATGTATAGTTGCACGTCAGCACGAGGTATAAAATCGGTCTGGTTTGGTCTCTTGTTTCTGATGCAAATCTGTATTCTTGCACAATCACATCAAACCGGGGGTAATCTCCACGGGCTCCCCAAACTTCAGCGCGGTGATGGTTCTTCAGTCAGCTAATATTTTCTCTGTACCAGAGCAAACATTTATTTTATGACTCAAAAGGTCAATAGTGCTCATCAAGAGCTTTAATTTCAATGGTAGCAATTTGTGTTTTACCCATGTGTTGAGAAGTTATGACATCTCACCCAGTTTTGAAAGGCACTCTCAGGCCTCAAAGGGTTAATAGTACTCATCAAGAGCTTTCATTTTTGAATGGCCGTCCCACTTTGTGTTTTGCCCAATCATGTGTTAAGAAGTTATGACATCTCACCCAGTTTTGAAAGACACTCTCAGGACTCGAAGGGTTAACCATTAGAATTAAAAAAGCTTGCTGATAAACATTGCGTCAGCTGGAATGCGCCTATGAGAACTCACCTAACGGGTTTTAAAACGTCGGCTAATATACAATCTTCAATTCATCAGAAACAAGGACGACCAGCCTTCTATATGAACATACTTCAAAACATAATCCGGTCTACAGACGGGAACCTGCACCAGTCCAAGAAATTATTGAGGACCTGGTAACTAGTTCACCCACCACTGAGGTCACGCCTGATGTAGCTGCCAAGTTTGCTAAGTTGGTATTTGCCATGCGCAGACTGGACAAGCATTCCTTGAAGTCCATGTGGCTGGATTATTACAACTGTAAGACGACTGGTGACTTCTGCCGTACCAAGGAAGAGAAACTCAAGTACCAGTATGTGTTATATTTGATATGTGATATACATGTGCAATGCCGATTGCTGCTACCAGCCCAGATATTTAGTGTGTGAAAAACAGTCTATTATCCCCAGAACGCAACAACGTTGGCTCATGGATGTAGCTAACTGAAGTTCTTACACATTCCCATTTTTTGTACGAACGATTTTTCGAAGAAAAATGTTTATAAAAAATGTCAAAAATTGCAAAACTCACAATTCTGGTTTTGGTATGTATAACCTTTATGACTTTATGATATGACGACACAGGGAGCCCATGGCTTAACTCTTAGCTATTAACTCTTAGCTATTAGCTATTAGCTTCCTCGACCACGGTGTCATGCAGCGAGAAAATCGTCTTTTTTTTTCGGGGAGAGGGGCGAGTGGAAGAATTTCGAAAAAAAAATTTCGCCTGGAAAGACATAAACGAAGAGGTGTAGGTGGGCCCACCTTTTGAACTTACTTAGAAATGATTTAAAAACATACACGACTACACGAATACTAACCTCGTTGATCATAAATACACCATTGCTTCTCTAGTTTGCGACCTATTTGAATGTCTTAGCACACTGCTGTGAACTTTACTGTGCAAGACAGTTCATACTTAGATAAATTAAATTTGTTTCTTGTTGTTATTGTTATTGTTATTGTTATTGTTATTGTTATTGTTATTGTTATTGTTATTGTTATTGTTATTGTTATT
>JANVCJ010040883.1:0-13564 GCA_026413505.1 Epizoanthus ramosus | reverse complement strand
GTTCAATTTGCAATAGAACACGGCAAAATTCTACTAATATATAGATATACACGCATTCTGATTGGCCAACAGATGGCAAAATGAGTGTTTACATCAGAGTATAAAGACACTGTTGTTATCTTCGTGTTTAATATTTCTATTTCATAAAAGCAATATAAAACGGCTGTTTGTGTCTATAAACTGTGATATAAACACTTCGAAAGTTGTAGCGCACTCGAGAAGCAAGGGAAATGCTCAGTTTCACCTCGTGTTCCTCTTAAATGTCCCTCATGCTCTACAACTTTCTGCGTGTGTTTATATCACAGTTTATAGAAACTTGAAGCCGCTTTATATTGCTTAAATATACTTAGTATATATCAACATGGTGATCTTGGCATTTCAAGCAATCTCATTGATTCACTGTTTCAGGATGAGCACTGTAACTAAAGGACAAACGTTTCTGTTCTCACAGGCTAATACATGTTACATGGTACAAACTCACTGGCTAATACATGTTACATGGTACAAACTCACTGGCTAATACATGTTACATGGTACAAACTCACTGGCCAAATACACGACAAGATGCTCTCAGTCTAATCTTGTAAATGCACGTAATTAATGATGACTCTGGACTCATTTGATCATGAGTGTTATTATAAGTGTAAAAGCGTTCGGTCATGTGTCGTAACTGAGAAATACAGACTTGTTCAAATATGTGTCTTATGCAAAGTATAACAGAAACAGTATGATATGCCTGTGTTTACATATAAAATAACACAACTTTGCTACAAGTATTTGCAGTTCGATTGTTTGTAGTCACTAACATAAATATGTTTGATCATTTGCTAGCTGTGTCTCTAAGCATTCAATCCATGTAAAAGTGCTCTTATTACCCATATTTTTCAATTTTCTGGATGTAAAGATAATATAATATAATAATATTATACAATTTATATTGCGCATATTTCTAAAGTTCGTAGCGCTTTACAACTATTTAAAAACGATAATCCTTAATATAAACTACTACCACACGAAGTATGTTTTCAATGTCGGCATTGAAAACCTGCCAAGGCATTGGTGCCCAGAACTGATTTCTCAAAAACTAAAACCCTTTGGAAGATTTAATTGTGATTTTCAGTTATAACTGACCACAGGGTTCCTCCTGACAAAATATCAAGAAAACTGTGTAAAAAAAAAGCTGAGTTATGAACATTTCCGTCATATTTATTAGTGATCATTAACGATTTTATAGCGAGTCATAAGAAACGTTTTATTGCTTGATTGTGTTGTAAATTAATTTGAAAATACTACAAAATCCAATTTCCAATGTTAGAAACAACAAAACCTGTCACTCAGTTATGCTTTGAATAGTATTTTGATTTTATCCAGTGCTCCACGCAACAGGTGTCAAAGTATGCTGGAGGCAGATATTCTGAACAATAAAGAAATATTCTACTAATATTCACGGTCAAATTCGCCACCAAATTCAAATTACGTGTTTCAAAAGAGGTCCTCTATCATTTCAATAACTCAACAACCAATCGGAATATGGTCCGGGCCTAAATCAATGTTATTTACAATATTATACCAAGAGCAAGTCGTAACATTACATTAGAAGGTAGGTTAATCAGTGTAATATAAACAGTGGACATGACACACAAACAGCACCATGCAGTATACATAATTGCGTTAATCAAAGTAGTGTAACAATACCTCAAGTGCAGCTGATGAATCCTCTCCTTCCATGAACTGCACTTTCACCGCAATATTCCTTGCTGAACCAGGACGATTTGTGAAATTGACACTCAGCGGGTAAACATACAATAAATTACTGAAATTATAAAAAAATGTATCGTCAGATTCAGAAGCAGATTGACAAAAAATAACATTTTGAGACAGGTAGAGTAACTCTTAATGTCTGCAATAGGTTCATAGGCAATCAAAATTTAATCACAAGCAAATGTATAGGAAACTTTAGTATTCAGAAGCTGATCTACAGCAATAAACGTGCTACTTGTCTGTTGACCAAAGATGCAAACTCTGTTTGATCGTTTTATTCTCTACATATAACCAACCAACAATCCATTCATCACCTCCACAACAACTAAACCATTCATCGCCTCCACAATCATTAAACCATTCATCACCTCCACAACTACTAAACCATTTATCACCTCCACAACCACTAAACCATTCATCACCTCCACAACTACTAAACCATTATCACCTCCACAACCACTAAACCATTCATCACATCCACAATCACTAAACGATTCATCACCTCCACAACTAGTAAACCATTTATCACCTCCACAACCACTAAACCATTCATCACCTCCACAATCACCAAACCATTCATCACCGCCACAACTACTAAACCATTCATCACCTCCACAACCACTAAACCATTATTCACCTCCACAATCGCTAAATCATTCATCACCTCCACAACTACTAAACCATTCATCACGTCAACAATCACCAACGCATTCATCACCTCCCAAACTAGGCGACTATTAATCATCTCCACAACCAACAATCAGGAAATCAGACATTGCTACAACCATCAAATATTTCCACTGTCACCTGCCTGTATGCTACGTAATATGTCAACTCTCCTTTTCACCTACCTGTATGTAACATAAGGTGCAAACACTTCCCTTGGAGCAAATTCTTCAACTTCCTTTGTAGGTCTTCCTTTCTCGTCAGGGTATGGGTCTACCTAAATACAAGAAGAAATTTGAAGGTTATAAATCATTCCCCATTACTTAATACATATTCGTATCTACTAAGTTTGTCTCAAGAGAGTAATACTGGCCAAACCAAATCGCGTTTGTAATGTATTCTTTCTGCGCTCACTATTTTACCACTAAATATTTCAAAAGCAAAATATGTGAACTATTTTATTAACCGAAATACGTATGGTTGAAATTTATACAAAAACAAATGCCTGCCATGTGGACTAACACGTGAACATCGGGCCAAGTGTAAATCAAGTAAATAGTGATAGCCCACACCCCCTCCCCCCATTGGAGAAACAGGAATGTTAGGAATGTGATATTGAGGTGTTAATTACCCCCTAGGGACCTATTACACATATTAATGAGAGAAACAGGAATGTTAATTGGACTCTTGGGATATGCCTATTGTTGCTCCTAGGGCGACCAGTGGTCATGATTAAAAGCTTCAAAGTGTTGAAACTGATCTATGTTAAAAACTATATGGCTATCAAAATGTTGTTGAAAGTGTAAAAGTTTGTAAAAGTTCCCAAATTTTTCGATTCGTTTACTCTGAATCTTCTTCGGGGGACAATGATTAAAAATTCAAGATGTTGTTTGTTTGTGCTACTTGCTGCTACTTGCTTGACTGATAGAATTAAAGAATTTTGCCCCTTGAAACGATACTGAGAACTGACGAAGATGTAGTCTACATAGGGGCGTATGAGCATCAAATTTGGCCTTGTTCAATATTCTATCTACACGTTTCTGAAGTAGGACAATACGACGAAGATTAGATGGGTAGGTAGAAGCCCAGACTATATTACATTACTGAAGATATGGGTAAATCATGGAGAAACATAGGGTTCTCAAAGAAGATTTAAATAGATAAAAACTTCGACTTGAATATACCTACAGATTTTGAAATTTTGTTTTCGCTATATGAGATATATGGGATTTCAAAGAAAGGTGTTCTTTACGAATAACTCCAAGAAATAAAATTTGATTTACTTGTTCAATTGACTGACTATTTATATGTAACGTTGTGTTGAAAATGAACCGTTTTGTTTCGCCGGTTTAAGTATCATAAATTTGATCTTCTTTAAATTTAAAAACAACATATTTGCGCTGAACCAGTTAGAGAGTTAATTAGTTAGGATTCACGAATATCGAATAGGTATTGTGGATCTTTGAGAGCAAAATACATTCATGTCATCTGCAAATAAAATTAATTCTCGTAAAAAGAATAAAGGACCCAGGATGGAGCCCTGAGATACCCACAACAGATTTTTCTACGTGTGGAGTAGTGGTTGTTAAATTGCACAGATCGAAATCTGTTAAAGATGTAACTTTCAATCCAATTAAGTGTGAGTCCATGAAAACCATAATGTTCAAGTTTATCAAAATAGGATGTTGTGGTTAACAGTGTCAAAGGCTTTTGACAGATCCAGAAATATTCCAACTGCATATTCCTTGCGATCAAATGGCAATGATATTTTTTCATATAAGTCAACCAAGGCCAAGAATGCAGAACAGTTTTTCTTAAATCCGTATTGGTTATCATGCAAAATGTTATTTATATGATTTATGAAGCGGTTGTAGACAATCGTTTCTAGAATTTTTGAAAAGCTTGGGAGAATTGAAACCTGTAGTTGGTGAATATCGATCCGTCTCCAGCTTTAAACAAAGGTATCACATATGCAATTTTCATTTGTTCAGGCACAATTCCTTGGCTAATGGAGAGATTTATAATTTGTTTCAATGGTTCTGAGATAAGACCTATTGATTACTTGATGATAGACACTAAATGTGAAGAAGTGGATACCTATTACCATAACACAAAAATGGAGTGACAATAAAAAAATCCCGACACGGTTTTGGAGTATAAACAGTGCTAAAATTGACAATATGAAACTGAAAACCTAAACTTAAGGAAGGAAGGCAAATGGTTCGGAATCACCGCTCTTGTGCTCACTTATCAAAACAAATTTTTCAACTGGGATAAAACCATCGCTTTCCACTGATATGTAGGTTTATAGGTATCTGCTGCGTAACCACAAAGATACTAGCCAATAACTGAAAACACCACTCAACCTTCATGGTAACCTTAAAAATAGAAGTTATAAGACCTTCGCACCAAGTACCTGGAAACACCCCTGTGGCCAATACGAAGTTAAATAGCTTTTTGTAAACTTGAAGCAGAGGTTCACTCAAAGAATTGGAAAAGTAGAAATCAGTCTCAAATGGTCCTGATTATTCAATATCAAATCGAGAAATCAAACATGTTTCAAAAACTTTGAAACATAAAAATGCCTCTTCCTCTGATTTGATTCTTTGAGCTTTAACCATCTCATTTTTAATCAAATCAGAGGAAGAGGCTTTTTTATGTGATGTAACCAATCCTTTTCTTCGTTTAGCAGATGCGTTTCATTGACTGTCGTTTCAGGAAGTGACTAAAAAACACCCCAAAAGATCGAGAGTTTCTTTGGGTTTAATTTTTCATTTTGATAATTTCGCTGTTTTTCTAAGAAATGTTTTACTAATTCCTGAACTAACTTGCAATCCTGTCAGTAGCATGACTATGGCTACTATTTGCTTCTAAAGTACTTGGCAGTGGTGGTGGAGAGATTGGGGCAATGTCTACCATGTACTGAAATACCTATTAAACAGGTGTAGTGCATGTGGGCAGGTGAAACGTTTGCAATTGCTAATGAATTTTTTGTCAAACGCTATCTGCCGAAACTATGCAGCAAGTATCTTGGCAATGTGAAGTTGCCATTACTGGCACGGAAAATTTGTGCCTCTTAATTCACAAACCTGGTGCAGTTCAGAAGTAAGACAGTATGGTGGCTTGTCAGGTGGCGGCGAGATATCCAGCTTCAGTGTGCCTGACAAAATAAAGTTTCTGTTAACAATAACAACAACAGTGTATTTAAATTCAACTACAGTTCTGTAAAGTGACAGATGAGACACTGATTAATTATTATACAATATTGCACTGTAATATAACTTTATTTCTAGTTATATTACGGTAGTTAATCTTGAAAAGTTCAATTTAATATTGCACTGGTTTGTGTTTAAGCAAACACACCAAAGTTACCTGATCTGTTCCACAATCATACCATCCAAGAGTTTGCAAACATCTACCCATCACAACCAAACTATTGTGCCTTCACTTCGGAATAAATTATCTTTATTATCCTGTTGATTACTTTTTACATGTACCAAACTCTTAGTTCCTAACATTTTAATTGCTGCCGATAGGCAGCCATCATATTTTTGTATGTGCCAAGAAAATTCGAGATTTTGCCTGCCATGGCGAATCCGGCCAGCTGGCCAAGGACTGGCAGAGGCTGCTCCATATATGGCATGATGACTTCAGCACGGATTAAAGTGGGTCATTGGTTCACCCAAGTGAACTCAGGTATGATTTGCATAATCTGAACGTGTTGCCCAGCAACACCAAGATGCGTGGCTACAAAGTTCCTTCAAGCAAAGCGAATTTTCAGAAGTTAATACAAAGGAAATTGCTTCAATTGGATACTATTCAAGTATTGAGTTTTGTATTTACGTGGAAGCAAACATCACAGCTTTAGTTTACACCAGAATGATAAAAATAGTTTTGTGCAAAATTGAAAGACAGTTTGCAAGTGTGAAGTCATAGACCGGTCGACCGACCTATTGATCAATCGAACTAGACATAACAAGTTGCGTTAGAGCAACAAATGCTACCCAGATGGCAGAATTCACACCAGGAAATTGTATGTTATCTAGTAATCGAAATGTTTTTTGCAAGGAATTAAACAAACAGTGAAACAGTAATAACAGCTTGATGTGGATCAACAAACACTTGCGTGTCAAAACCAAGGTAAGTGCTGCGATATCATGGTCAGTGAATAACAAATTCATTGAAATACACAACATATTCTGTTAAACAGTGATTTTATAGCTTCTTGAAGGTCTTCAGAGCTCAGTGTCTTGTTTCTTCCATTGCCTCCATGGTTCCAAAATAATAAAATAATAAAAAGCATGCTGTTGCTACGGTTTTCTTTCGAATTTTAATCTCACAATCGGCTTTTCACTGCTCGAGCAGAGGTGTCTTGCAAAATAGATTTCACAACTCCGGCACTTCCACAATCGATGAACAGTGATCACTGAACAAATATACTTTTCCAACTGAATCAGTAGATGGCAAGTTCGAAAACTTCTTGAAGTAAATAAACCAAAACTGAAAATGGTTAGATTTTATTAATGCATAAACAAGCAAATTCTATTAGATTTATAGTTGTACATATTTTTTACTTAAAAAAACTGACGCTAACCAAAAGGCCGAGGTGTCATCTGGTTATATTTCAAACCTTCTGCAGCACTACACTACCATTGCATGAACGTATCCATTTAAAGCCATTTCTTCACATCATCACCATTTATTAGGAGAAATTGTTTTGGCCCCTAAAAATGTACAGGACCCCCCTGTGAACCAAAACAGAGCTAGTTTCGAATAGCAATACCTATAACGTTCAAGATAGAGCATGTATTATTGGAAGCAAAAGCAATAGGAAGGAACTTGCTTAACAGCAATTCCTGATAAAAAATTTAAAGACCGCCCTGAGCATCAAGATAGTTTTTTAGAGACCCCCCTCCTCAAACTTCCAAACATTTTTGGGACCCCCCATTTTTTCCCTCCATCTCACCACCCTCCCCCCTTATTTAACGACCGGTCCCTTAAGAGATCCAAATGAAAATGTAGTCAACAGAAGTAACAATTGCTATGACTGAAAAATATAAGCTCCGGACTTCATGATGTCTCAAATCTCACTCTTGTTGTTTTACTCAATTTTCCCTGATTTGTATGACACACTTTGTCCATCGTAAAGTCGTAATGGGCTGGATTGACACCATACAGAGCCATGAGAGCCCAGCCCAAACCCTAACCCTAAACTGAAAGCGGGGTAGGTGGGTAATTGTGCAAAAACCAAGATAGTACTGTTACTATAATGTACTGTTACTTCTGGACAATTTATAACTATTATTTCTTGTTTATATGTAAACGCATTGAGCTTGGCAAAATGCGTGCTAGTGGCAGACATTTTATAAAGATTTGGTTAAGTATAACAATTTCTTATTATTTTGGGGAGAGAAATATAGACTACGCTTTCCTTGAATAGGAACAGCAAGCATCCATGTATTTTGTGTGTTATCACACACCTGTACGTTCCACTGTGATTTGGTTCACTACATACATATGTAGCACATTAACAAGAAAGGGGTCTAGTGGACTACACCATTCAGCACAATTAACAAACTAACAAGTGCCATATCATATTTCTCTGCCTTCGTCTTATCATTTCTCACTGAGACCTCGGTCAAGTTGAATGAACAAAGCTTGCCACGAGATATGGTGCAAAAAATTCTTAAAATATGTCCCAAATGTCAATCCATTTATTCCAATTATACTGCGGTTCAATCTATTAATGTTTATATACATACAGGTTTTAATTTATTCCTCCCTATTTTATGTAAATTATATGCAAATGACTTGTTCCCGTGGTTGATCCTGTAAAATAAGGGGATAACTTTTCACTATATACTACTAAGGTGGCAGTATAATGAAGGCAATTATTTTAGTGGCAATAACTATTTTTAAGAGAGCATAATTTGGGACAATTAGTTTCAATCATTGTACAAACCTGGAATGGATTTTAAACGTTTCAGCACCGATGAAGGTCTCTTCAGATCAGCCAAGAATTTGTACAAGTCCTCATCTTTTAGGCGATCAGATTCCTGTTAATGTAATTAAAAAGCCATTCAACTCATGTTTCTGCTAAAACGTTTTAAGAATACAAGAACGTGAGAGTGGTGCCATTCGAACTGCAACTGACGAGTTGGTGCAAGAAATAATTTAAGATGATATATATGAAAAAAAAGATACAACGCAACATACAACACTCTGCTCCTAATTATAATAATGTCAAAATATTTTTAAAGCTTTGTCGAGCTGATGAAAGTTCAAAATGTACCAGGCAGTAAGATAACTTACATGAGAATTTCTATTAGTGTTACTTACGAAGGTAGAAGTACTGGGCCTCTGATATTCCCACAGAAAAGTTATTCTTATTCAAACACCAGTCAGGAATCCAGTGATTTCCCACGTGAGATTGTGAAGGCCCGACTCCAGGCCAGAAATTTTAATTGAACTGAGGAGAAATGCACGGATTACTTGATTGAAAACCCTAATGAAATAAAACTAGGTGAAAAATTGAATTCCAATCTCAAAACCTTCAGCTCTTGTATGGAAAGAAGAAGTCAAAAAGGGTGACCGTACTGTACTTCAGCCAATGAAAAATGCCCTATGCCACATTATATTATTCAAAGAAGAGTGTTTTTTTTATGACAAGATTCTATGAAATGAATGATGAATATGACAGTGAAGTTGGAGAAAATCCTATGGATTGTTAATAATTATTCAGGTGAAACCAATGCATCCTTTGGTTTGGCACACTTCCACGTTTCTGAGTTGAAAAAAGGAAATGATATTTCTGTTCTCCCTTTGAATTATAAGACAAAAAAATTGCAATATGCAATAAGTGAAAATGTTGGATTGACCAAGTGTTGACTTGAGCTTTTCAGTTAAGCGAGGGATGGGAATTACACAAACTTAGACTAACCCAATTTAGACTGACGTCGGTGGGGTGCATTGTGTTCCCTGTGTTTGAAGATACCATGTGGGGGGGGGGGGCACAAAGGTACATGGCTAGAGATGGTAGTGCGTGAAAAACGAGAAAACCAACTAGAAAGTAGACAAAAAGGGCCAAGACAGAGCCAAAGAAGTGCGAGTTCAGTGGAGAATGACAACGTGGCCACAAGTATTGAAGATTCAAAATGCTCATCATACAAATGCCAAAGCCAGAGTATTCTAGAGAAACTTGACTCTGTACTTAAATTAATCCCCCAAGTGAAGGAACTGACAGAAGCTCTCGAGAAGACAAACGTAGAAAATGCAAACCTCGTGAAGAGTCTAACCTTCGTGTGTGAAGAACTGAAAGAAGCGAAAGAAGAAATTAAGAACATCAAGAACGAAGTCAAAGAATACAAGACCGCTAGAAATATTAGGCTTGAAGTGCACAGCTGGAGAAAAAACTTGAGGTTCTACAGCATTAAAGAAGAAAGCACAGAAGAACCGAGAGACACAGAGTTAATCGTCAGGCCATTTATGGTCAAAACCCTTGGCAAGCCAAATGAAGAGAGGAGAGAAGTAAGATTCGAAAGGGTTCATAGTTGGATGAAGAAGACAGAAACAAGAAGCCAACCCAGACCTTTTCCTTTTACCAGGATAAACAGTTCACTTTGCATTACACACGAAACCCTGCACAAAAGGATTTCGGCGTGTCACAAGATCTTCTGAAGGAGTTGTATAACATAAGAAAGAAGCTCTTCAAGATTTATAAGGAAGCAAAGAACCACCGACAGAGAGCCTATTTGTTAATCAACCGTTTACTAGATCTACAGAGGAAGCGAGATAAAAGATTTGCCTTTCTACGGAAAAATTCTAGATCAATCCAAATGAATAACTATTGATAGCTGAACTTGCCAAGACAGAAGAATTGCCTGCGCTACAATACAAAACCCGTTCCACAGAAACTTTAACTTGTTATTCATTTTATCCTCTAATTACGTAGTGTAGACTGTGCAGAACTTTTTTCTTTACATGTATCTTCCTACCAAATGTTTTCCCTAACTTATCCCAAAATGTGTGTGTAATTTGCTTGTTGCACATCTCTTCCACAAAAATCCTTGGAGTTTAAGTTGACGCACATCACTAGAGGCCCCTAAACGGTCAAGTATCTACTTTGATATCTTCCTGTTATGCAGTGTTGGCGGTATTCAGAAAGCTATATAACCTAGCTCCTTACCACATTCGAAAACAACTAGTGGAAACGTTAGTTCTGTCAAAACAGGATTATGCATGTGTAGTATTCCACCCCCTCCACAACTATTAACTGAAACAGCTACAAAGCGGGGCTACACTTCTTCAGAGGATCTGAAACACCTAAAGTGGCTGTCAGTTATACAAAGAAGGGCCCTGGCTCTTTTGAAATTGACTCATAAGGCCCTCCATAATGACACATGACCTGAGTATTTGCGCTTAACATATTACACCGAGTTAGCTCTTATAATTTAAGATCACTAGAGGCCCCTAAATTTTCCATTCCCATAGAATCTGGTACATTTCAAGAATGTGCAGCTATAATATCGAAATATAATAATAATAATAATAATTATTATTATTATTATCATCATCATTATCATCATCATCAGAGAGGTTAAACTCTGACATGATAGGTGCAGACGAAGACAAGTGCAGATGTTGGAAACGATACACGTGAAGAAAAAAAACCAAACTGCCTAGAGCAGGAATTGAACCCACGCATCCTGATTACATGGCAGACACTCTAACCACTCAGCTACCAAGGAATCTACAGTGGCAGGGGGAACTAGACCAAATCTTCACAATTCGGAATTCTCAAACATGGTTTCTCGGCACTTGCTAACATTCCTCTCGGAATGAGAGGAATGTTGCTTCCTAGTGTCACTTTGTGCATATCAATCTGACAGTATATGACGAGAAAAACTAGCTGAGTGAAATTTTAAAAAATTCCTAAATAGATTTTATCTAGATAATAATAACTAGTAGTATTACATATACTACTATATTACATATAGCTTTTTCGTGTGTTAGTTTGAAAGTCGTAGGCTTAAACAATACAACAAACGCCAACAAACGTTTTTCTACCAGAAACATATCGCACTTGTGAAATAGAAATCACTTGGTCTGCAGAGTGGGTGGAAACGTTTATTATTGCAACGGAACCAAGCGCAGCAGAGGGACTTTAATTTTATTCAACCTGTCTTTCAATGTGAATAAAAACTGCATAGCAAGATAGAAAGGAAGAATAATATTTTAGAAACCAAAACTGACAACAAGAAATTCGTGTTTGTTAATACCTATGCACCTAACGGCGTTTTTAACAAGATAAATTATTTCTTAGTTTAAAGAAATGCTTTGGAAATACGCAAACGAAACTCTAGTTCTTGGCAGAACCAATTGATCAAAAGTGCGGATTCTCTGTTGATACAAAGAAACCGATAATTAAGGCAACTCGTGAACTATGTGACACTCGAAATTTAACCGACATCTGCAGATAAATGCACACAACTGAGACAATGTTTACTTGGCACCACAAAGCATTAAACGTTAAATGTCGACTGGACTATTGGCTGATAACAAAACAGCTTGTTGATTTAACAAGAGCATCAAGTATAATACCAGCATATTTTACAGATGAATCCGCCATTACCTTGTTAGTGCAGTCAAAATATTTCATTAGGTTGGGACCCTCAGAGACTTCTGAGAGATGAAGGCTTCAGCACAAAGCTGAGTAAACGCATTCCAGTCTTCCAAGAAAAATGCAATTATGTAACTGACAAAAGGCTATATTGGGATATAATAAAAATAGAAATAAGGCAGTTTTCACAACTATACTCCAAACGAAAAGACAAAAGAAAGGAGAAATCAAGAAAAGACATTACATCAACAGAATTTTATGAATTTTATCAAAATGAAAAATGTGTCCAAATTTTTCATTCAATTTTACACATTCAATTTCCAAAGGTTTACCTTCCATTAATGGACGCCCTAGAGACTGGCCAAAGAAAGTGATTTGTAGTGTGCAGTAAATCTTACAAATTTTACAGCTCAGACAAAGGACGCCGAAGGTGAACAAAATTTAGCAAAAACAAGAAGTATGTTAGTTTTAAAAATCTATATAACATCAAAAATTTTAACCTAACTCTACATTTCTATCAAAATCAAAACCTAAAAACCATTTCATTACGAACACTTCATACCTTTTTCTTGGTTACTTTCGTTATTGAATGAAAATTGCAATTGTTACTTCCTCTTATTCCTATTAACTGCGTAATTACACTTTGAAGCCTGTAACGCTAATTTCCATATGTGGCAATTATGACATCATCAGCCTGACCAATCTTTCTCACTCCCGCTAAAAAAGATTATAACTCCTTGACACAAGTACTAATGCACAAAACAGGCTCTAACGTTCCTTAGCAACCTGCTATTCCTTTTACCTCAGGGCCCCATTAACGAAATGCAAAATACTTCAAAGTTTGTCTGTCTGTGAGAAGTTTGTATACCATGGGATCATCTTAGTAATAAAAAGACGATGCAATTTCCAACATTCTACCGACAGATCAAATCATTAAAAAGTAGTTGGGAAGGGGTTATGTGCTTCCAAAATTAGAAAAGAAACTTTCTAAAAGATATTTTATAATCAAAACAACACTTTTTCATCATGCCAATTCACTTGAAGTTACATGTTCAAAGCTGAAATACAGAACACAACATTTAACAGTGCTACACTGGCCAGCAAAACAGACTGTCCCTGTCAAATCAAATACTCACAATGTTTGCTTTAACTCTGAATTCTCTGAATGGCCATATTCACACTAGAAGACGGACAAATCGTCTGGACGGACAAATCGTCTGACGATTTGTTCGTCTAATGCGAATTCGAAACGACCTAAGATGAAGAAGTTATCCGTCCTAAATTCATACTCGACAGACTAACGACGGACAAATGGTCAGCACACACGCAAAGAAGACTGGTACTAGGCTTCGCTTGGTATACATGTGTCTTGCAAAACTCCAAGATGGCGGCCGCATTGCACTTGTGCAGCAGAGTCCTCTTTGACAGAAAACGGGAATTGTCTCAGGAATTGTAGCCGCACAGGTCGCTGGCAACTAAATATAGACTCGTTGGAGCAGAAAACTCAACAACACCAAC
>JANVCJ010040772.1:0-13565 GCA_026413505.1 Epizoanthus ramosus | reverse complement strand
GCGGAGGGAGCAGGCGAGGGGTAGAGGTTTACTAGGAGAAAGAATTAAGAGGTTGTACCGAAGAGAGGATGGGAATGGGGGGGGGGGGGGGGGAAGGGAAGGCGAGGGCAGGGGATTAGGGGAAAGGACAAGGGACACCGGAGAGGGGAAGGGGGGCAAGTATAGAGTGCAGGGAGAGGGTGTAGGGAAGAAACAGCAGCCAACGACATAATATTCGCCAATTTATTCAACGACTCGAGAACTGAATATTCTTCTGTCTGATAATGCAACAAACCATGTTATTCAATGTGTACTGTTGGGGAATCGAACTCTATGTGATCAGTGCGCTCGAAAACTCAATTACAATTTAGCAACCACGACCTAACCCTAACCCTAACCCTAACCTGTCCTTATTTCATATCATGACGATCATCGTAAAAATACATGCTGTAAACAATTCCTTACTACTTTTCTACTGAAAATTAGTACGAACGATTCTAATAAGAATATCATGACATGTGACATTGATGGGGGGAGGTGGAGGGGAAGAGGTCGGAAGAAGGGTGAGATGGAGGGGAAGGCGGAGGTTATGTGCTATCTAAAGCGGCAGATTGAAAAATCTTTTCAAAATATCGTTCCAGTTGACAATAACTCGCTGACCGATTTCACTCGAGTGGAGGTTCTACAGTTCCTTACTGAATTGAACTCACCGAGGCCTCACTGTAACAGGTATTGAAGTGTGACTTGTCTGTGTTTCATTGTCTGGTCTAATATTTCCAGTAAACGCGCAAGTACGGCAGCAATTCCAGTTTTGGTTTGTTTGTTTGTCAAACACAATTATCATCAAAATTACAATAGAGTGTAATTAGAAATACAAAAAATACTGTCGCATACAGTTAGTAAGTGTGAGTATAGTGATAATCGACACACGTATCATCTCATCTAATCTTCTCAGTAAGCAATCGAGTAAACCCTCAAGTACTAATGCAGCAATTCCGGTTTTGGTTTGTCCGCTAAAACACAATTATCGACACAATTACTGTCAAATACAGTTAATAAACATTACTACGCCCGGTACCCTCGGAGACCAAAGCATTGATCAAGGGTAGTCCATAGCGCAAGGGGGAACGGTAATTTTTCCCTTGGGAAATGGCGGCTGGATCGAACAAGTAAGTAGAGTTGGTGTGACGAATACTAGCGGCTGTATGGCTGGTCAGCTCTTAGCGTCTCTATCAGCTGCATCGCAGTATAGTGTGAACTCGCCGGTTTCGGCCACGTGATTGACGCTTTGCCATGCACGGACACTGCATCTGACGTACACCACGGTTACCGAAGCTCAATTTACGATGAACTCAAGAACATTATATATAACTTCATATGCTGGGCACCGGAATGTGAAATAAAACTAGACATGTTTAGTGGCAATATCTCAAATATTAGTTTCACAAATGCAAAATAAATGGCCGAAGCACCGAAACAAGACAGGTGGAAGTTATAACAGTAAAATGATGAGTTCTAGAAACTAGTACTTATGTGTCAGTGTCAGTTTCTGATCAGTGACTCGAAAGATGTCCAAAATTTACATTAACTGGGATTAAATATCCTTAAATGACAAAGGTAAGGACAGTAAAAAAAAAGAAAAAGAAAAAAACCCCCGAAATTGAGAGTAAGTTGTCCAAAACCTCGCAAACGATACTAGTTTTTAAAAAATTGCAGGCAATCTCGTTTTTACAGAAATCACACGGTTAATACCGAAGCTCAATTTATGATGAACTCAAGACTGACATTATATATAACATCATATGCTGGACGAATGTGAAATAAAACTAGCCATGTTTAGTGGTAATATCTCAAATATTAGTTTCATGTAGTAGTTTGCATCGACTGTCGCTGATATAGGAAACTTACAATATAGTACCGGCTGGTGCCTGCTAGTGCAGTCTCTTTGTCGATACCCACCGCATTCGGGTCACAAACTTCTCATATGTGATATTGTCTATGGCTACTTTTTTCAGTTCTGGAACAGTATTATCAGGGTAGTTTATTTCTTCTGAAACCCACCGAAATCCGTCGGCCAAAGAAGACGATAGCGGGGAAAAAATCAAGAGAGGAAACAAACTTTCCCTTATATCCCTCTTCTCGCGTATCTCGCCTTTACACTTTACTATCGAACTGTCCCTGGTCTCCTAGTGTGCGTATTGTTTTCGTTCCTCAAGATTTCATTCCATTACCCTTGGGGGGAAGGGCAAAGAAAGTATGCTACAAATTGTGCCTACGACTTTGTTTCCCCCTTAGGCTAGCTTCAGTCAATTTTAGTGCGTTTACGCCGTGTACGTTGTAGGATTACGCTGGTATAGAGTTGCTAATGGTATTCAAACATGCGAGAAGTGTTGTGGTAATATTGGTCGAGGTTAGTCGAGCGTGCTCTCTATGTCTTAGATAATATTGGAGACGTCATTTTTGGAGAGCGTTTTTATATTTGTGAAGAACGCACTTAAGCGCGATATTGGACTATTCTCAGTGAAGTCATTTAACTAATTGGGGTAGTATATATATATGATGCTGTGATAAGGTAATTCATTTTGAAAAGTTGTTTTTGCGACAAATTACGGAAACTACAGTTCTTGCTGGATTTCTGGATTTCTTCAAGCATAAATGTAAAAATGATCAAAATAGCATCATTTTGGATTTTGTTTCTTCTTCTACAGAACGTACTGGCTGCAACAAAAGGTTAGTGGATGAACTAATTGTTTTCTTGTTTAATTTACTCTAAGGTAAGTTGTAGAATTCTAGTGAAGATTGATAAAAGACATAACTTCGTTTCAATTATTGAGCAAAAGCGATATATATGTAATCGCGTTCTCAACTTGTCAGGTTTTTGCTTATTGGTAGTATTATTGTGATATAAAACAAACTTGAAGAATGACTATTCTCCCAAGCTTAATTTAGTGAATCTTATCTTTGTTTAATACTTCGAGGTAAACATAATCGATACTGGTGACTCTGACCTATTTTTGGTTCTGGAGAGCTAGTACTAGTCTGTGGTAGATACCGCAAAAGATTTGCAATCGATTTCAGTTTCGTTGTATACCATCTTTGTTAACATTGTATTTAGAATATATTTTATGCAGCAAAAGAGTTGCATTAATTCTGCCATTCTTAAGGTACAGTCCTATAATATGTCTATATCATACATCAGACCAAGGCTGGATATTAAACACGCTCAACAAAGAGACTGAATTTATAACATCTTAGATCGGCGAATTTTCAATTCTGAAAAGGAAAAGTTTCGAAACAACTTACAAAATGTTAACAAATCAACACAAAGATTCTTGTGATTTTGATCTAACACGTAAAATTTAAAATTAAAGTTGTTCGTGCAATCTAGCTGATTCCCTGACGAATATGATATTAATATATTTGCCACAATACAAACGGCCAAATATTACATGTTCTTTATACCCAGCTTGTTCCCACGGATGCTGTTGGATTTCATCGTATTTCCTGAGAGAGCGAAGTGGGCGTGTAATGCCCGTTTTGTTATACCTAAACTGCGTCACTGATTCTCGTAAACCCACAATGTTAATTCCCCTCTCTTTTTTGTGTGGTTTTAACGACCTTATATAATTTTATGTTTTCCTGTATCATGAAGCATTTAAAAATGAACAAAAAAGTACGTGCACGGAAACATCTTTATTCTTTTTTCAGAATATTTTGTATCTCACGAAATGTATATAGGTGATGTGAGAAAGCGAAAAAAGTAGGGAGGGGAGAGAGAGGGTACAAGTGTGAGATGCATGATCAGTGTTGGATTTAGTGTATAAATTTAGTGTATAAATAGCAACGAGAGTCAATGGTATAGAAATGTCGACGGACAGAACAAAGATAAATTATATCAGTTTCTTTTGCAAGGTAAACAGGAAAAAGACCGTTCGGGACAATGCCTTGTGTACTTTTCTCTGTCCTTAATGACATCAATATAATTGACGAATATTTGATGAGTATCAGATTGTTTCCAGTGATAAAAGCATATTTCATTCTTTTCACAAGCAAGCGGAATTGGTTTGCGCCATATTTAAAACTTTTTAAAACGGACGTCCAGTTCTTTTTATTTCTTGTTGACTCTTTTTACAACATTTATCTAAATTTTCACATGCAATATAAACTGACTCTTAACAAATTCTAGTAGACATCCTTAAGTCAAAATATTTCATCATTATTGGAATTCAAGTCTCAAAGTGAGTCGTGATTCTGCATAGCAAAACCACCTCAGTTCTTTCAGCCATAAGTGTTTCTCAAAACTTCTTTGTGTTCTGGTATAAAGCACCACAATATATTTGTTCAAAAACAACTTACCTTTTGAGTGATAACAAGAGAGGGAAAGTTGGTGGTTTAGCAAAATTATTAAGAGTGAAATAAGTCAAACACAAAAACATGTTTTGTGCAATCTGTTATATTGAAGGAATTAAAATTATCTGTCCGAATTTTTATGAGAGTTTCTATATATAGAAACTGAATTTTATTATATCAGTTTCAATGTTATAGTTTATCGATAGAATTTCGACTGAGCCTATAATCTGAATTAGTTTTCCTCATCATTTTAAAACAATAACAAAACTGACAATATAAAACAAAACAATAATAACAATATTATTCTGATAACAACAACAACTACTACTACTACTACTACTACTACTACTACTACTACTACTACTACTACTACTACAGCAGCAGCAGCAGCAGTAAGCTTCGAGAATAGCATAGTTTGCGAAAAATGAAAAGAATGTAAGATCAGAAATATATATCCTGCACCTGGCTTGAAATAGTCTACCCGCAGGTGCACAATTGCGATGTGACCGCAACGAAGCCAAAAAGGTAGGAACACAGGCTATTTATGAATAACAGACGGCGGCATTAGTGGAGTCGGACGGCAGAGCAAATAAGACTATATTTCATTATTACTTAATGGGGCATTGTGTCAAGGCTGACATTTATCGCATTTTCATAAATGTGGACATAAATTGATGCAATCGGCATTTGATATCTTCAGAAGGAAGAAGAATCGCCATAAATCGAACGAAATAAAATCAGTTTAGAATAATATTCAGTAATAATTTGACCAAAGCCGTAAAATACCACACTTATGGCATAGCAATAGTTATGGAAAGTTTAATTTCTGACCAGGTGTATTAGTCATCAAGTGTGCTGATTCGTAATCCTCTTCCATCTGTTCTATTGTTCTATTTAGCTCAAGTTCTGTTGTTCTGTTTCGCTTGCTAGACTTATTTATAGGATTGAGCTTATTTTATGATTTTCGGCCATATTTTTAAAAAAGTGACGAGAGACCAAATCAAAATGGTTTGGCATGACAGTGGCTCATCAGTTAACAGGCGGTACAAGCTGGCGCCACAGTATGCCCATGCGCACAACTCGAGGCACATAACAAATAGTACTTTAGTATATAAGTACCATGAGTATTTCTGGTGCTGAAGCTCATTAGAAGTGCCCTGCGAATGTGGAAGAGATCCAAAACACAAATGCAAAATAAGTGGCCGAAGCACCGAAACAAGACAGGTGGGAGTTATAACAGTAAATGATAAGTTCTAGAAACTAGTACTTATGTGTCAGTGTCAGTTTCTGATCAGTGACTCACAGTTTCTGATCAGTGATTCGAAAGTAGAACTTGTACAGTTCATTTCTTCTTTCAGTGTAAACGTTTGCTTATATTCACGTCCCGGAACCCGTTATGGATTTATAATTTTGAGCCCCCCACGTGTTAAACTCTGGTTTCCATTAAATGGAAACCAAAATTTACATCTCTTTCACAAAAGAGATTCAGAAGTCGGTGTAAAGTTGCAAACAAACAAAATCCATAAATTAAGTTAAAGGGGCATTATCAAGACTATTTTCATCATCTCTTCACTATTTGGTCCAAAATTTACATTAAACGGAAGTAAGGCATTGACAAAAGTAAGGAAAGTAAAAAAACAAAAAGAAAATAAATTTAGAATAAAAAAGGAAAATAAAGAAAAAAGAAATTTGGAATAAGTTGTCCAAAACGGCGCAAACGATACTAGTTTAAAATTGCAGGCAATCCCGTTTTTACAGAAATCACGTTTGATGATTCGTGATCCACTTCCATGAGTGTCATATTGCGTTTTACCTCAAAATCACTTCTCCTTTGCTTCTTTTTACAATATTTTCATACACTTGAGTTGTTACTTTGAGAACAGTTGGTAATACTTCACAGAAATGAGGTGAAGGGAAATTTCAGTGTCCTGGTCTGACAATGGCCCTTCTGTATAATGTAACGAGTGTAGTCACTCGTACACCCAGAGACAAGGAAGCAAAGTGTTCTTTCTTAAAGATCGATAAAGAAAAACAGTTGTTGTCTGCGGTTTCAAGGGTGCATGTGTCAAGTTTAAAATTCCTTTAAGCATTTTTCTACTAGTTCACTTATGACAACAAATCAAAACTCATATCCTCTCGAGGAACCATTTTGTAATAGCCAACTTTTCTGGAGCTGAATCCCAATATTTAAACTTTTTTGTTCTTCTTGAATTCAGTTATACGAAACTAAAAATATAAGACTTAGTGAACCGATTCCACCAAAAATTCGAAAATCCCGCATTTGCTTCCTGAACACTTGAAGGCAATACACTATTATCATTACATTTAGCTATGTTAAAATCATCACTGAATAATCTTACAGCACGGCAAATACCGTAGAATCATTGCTTCATTTGTCTTTACGAGTTATTTCTATCGTATAGTACGGGTATTATGTTTGAAAAACGCTTGTCAAGTAATTAAGGAAAATTCAGTAGTGAAATTACCAGTAATTACTGATCTAATAGCGATGACTTGCGCTTTCTACGTAATCGTATTAACAAACTAAACAACCAAACAGGAGATAAAGCACGATTGATCATGAAACACATCCGTACTACAATAACTTGTATAACGACTGGAAAAACTTTCCTTCCAAAAATAATGTTCAGCTGGTTCGTTTTAACCACTATTTTTATCAGCAGTTTCACAAGAAACGTACATTTTATTGTTCTCTAAATGCGGTCATTAACAAGGCACAGTCCGATAATTTCAATAAATATCAAGTTAGGTAGTTATCGCATGGCTTTAAATAGCGATTGCAAGAGCGGCGTTTGAAGGATAATTGCTAATTATTACAGAAAATGACGCTTTCGGAATCACGCATATTTTAATTGAGTCATTGCAAGTCGGATGAAACAAAATATTTCTTGCAATTACTCCACTGAAATGCGCGCTCGCGCTGTCCCTATTAAAACAAACAAATATACAAACGAACGAATAAACAAACAAAAAAAACAAACAAACAAACAAAAATTATACAATATACATCTTCAGTCGCAAGACTTGTTTTTCATGGTTGTGTCTTCCTGGGCCGCCATCTTGCAAAAACATGGCTGATACCTGCTAGGCACATTTGACGTCACATGTCTCTTGAGCTGTCGTTCGACTAACGTTCGTTCAGTGAGACGAATAAGGAAAAAAGACCAAGCTCTCCAAAGACCTTTATATTCCAAGTGATGCGATCACGAAACAAATTTTGTAACTGTTATGCAAACGCTTGTCTTAGTTTGCACATGTGACCGCGTCACATGATCATTATTTCAAAAATAGCTGCCATGGAGACACATTGACTTGATATAAATGAGCTGGTATAAAAACAGAAAACCAATTTTGACAAATTATTTTATATAAGTTTATTAAAACATATATTTTAGTGTGGTTACCTTCGGTAAGTTATTAAAGAAGGCTGCGAAGAGAAATCATGCTCACAAACAAACTCTTGTCATTGCTCTAACAATATAATCTTATGTTGTCTGTTGTTTGTTTTCTATGAACGAGTGTATATAAAAAGATCAAAATTATACCAATAATGCTGATGTAACTTACAGTTGAGGTTGCAAAAGGAAAGACCACCGACCAGTCTTCAACAAAAGACGGAGCAGTCTCATCGCGAGCAGTGGATGGCGACACTAGTGGTACAGCTAACACTTGCACTCAAACGAGAATTGAAAACAACCCTTGGTGGCGTGTAGACCTGGGTACTAGTAAAACCGTCACAGATGTAGTGGTGCACAACCGACTTGATCGTAACTCACTGTTAAACAAGATGGAAATCAGAGTTGGTAAGAGTCGGTGTTGATCCTTTCAATCATGATTTAGCAAGCTAACTTGGTAGAAATGTGCGTGGTCAATAGTGGAGTTAAGTACGTACTTGTTTACGTCTTTTGCGCGTGTGTGTTAGTGTTGATGCACTTGGATGAGTGTGTGTGTGTGTGTGTGTGTGTGTGTGTGTGTGTATGCGCGTGTGTGTGTGTGCGTGTGTGTGTGTATGTATGTATGTATGTATGTGTGTGTATGTGTATGTGTATATATGTGTGTGTATGTATATGTGTCTATCTGTCTGTATGTGTGTGTGTGTGTGCGCGCGCGCGTGTGAATCTGTGTGTGTGTGTGCGCGCGCGCGTGTGTGTGTGTGCGCGTGTGTGTGCGCGCGCGTGTGTGCGCGCGTGCGTGTGTGTATGTGTGTCTGTCTGTCTGTGTTTCTATCTGTCTGTGTGGGCGAACGTGTGTCTGTGCGCGCGTGTACGACGATCACTTGTCATAACGCGTTGATTATCAAACCCAGGTAACAGCCTAATGGATCACGGGAACGAGAACTTAGTTTGTGTGAGCAGCGTGTCACTAGCAGGTCAAGCTAACGGAGTTTTCTCCTGCTCACCTCCACTCACTGGGCGATACGTAAATATCAGACAGGAAGGGAATGGGAAAATCCTTTCTCTATGCGAGGTACAGGTGTTCGCCCAGACTTCAAATCCAGGTAACGATATCATATCATTTTCCAGTAGTATCTTACCGAAAAATCTCAGTGAAGACGGCATCATCCTAACTTGCTAGCATGGGTTTCTAGTTTTGGTCCATTATACCATGTCATAGCTTTTATATGTAATAAAAACAAACGATAACTAACTTAGTGTACTAGTAAGACTAATACATACTAATACATAATAATACTAATACAATAATATTAACAATAATAATAATAATAATAGTAATAATCATTATCATCATCATCATCATTTGGGAGAGCCTCAATGCGATTACAATAATTTCCAAACTTTAGACATGGTTATAAGAAAGATAATAAATACAAGTCAAAAATGCATAATGTAAAAATTATAATAATTAATTAATTGATTATTATTATTTTTTAAAAATTAATTAATCTCTTTAATAGTCAATTAATAGTCATTTTATAATGTGAAAATCATTTTCAAGAAAATTATGATAATTTGTTTAGTTTGAGTAATCTTTTGCCATTAACATGAATTAAAATGATTGTACTTGGAACACAGTTTCTAGGCGCCAAACATTGAATTTTATAAAATAGAAAAATACATCTAGCAAAATGATCAGCTATTCGCCACTCCAGAAACTACAAAAGGACTGGGTCCGACTACCCAAACGATCCCAGGAAGCAATGCTGCAAATGCTAATTTGACATGAAGGAACAAAGCGAAATCGTTAGCCTGTACGACTTGTGACGTGATTCACATAATGCATTTCCTAATTGCATTATTTCTTAGACGAGATAAAGTAACCCGTATTGTGCCCAAACAATAGCTTGAGAAACACTCTTGATGACACATTGTGCAAAATATTTGTTGGAGCACTGCTTTCTGGGATCGTTTGGGTAGACGGGCCCAGTCCTTCTGTAGTTTCTGGAGTGACGAATTTAGTATTGTAGGTTAATGTTGGCGAGATTCATATATAATGTGCATAATTAAGTTGTTATGCCTTTGGTTTTCACAGTTACCATACCAACGACTGTTGCTACAACTGCTGCGCATATCCCAATCAGACCATCAATTACTACGGTTACACCAACAACAACATTAGGTAAGATGCAAAGAGCAAAAGACACATTTCAGAAGTATTCATTCTAACTTTGAAAAATAATAAAGTTTGCTCCAATACGTGATTGGAGGAGCTTTAAGGATGATAAGTGGTGACTTATCATAGCCTGCACCTAACTCCAGTTTCTGTAGTAGCACTAAGGTATTAATATCACCTCAGTACCCTCTGAATCGAATGCTGGTCTGTTGTAAGCTTGCCCGCTAGCATTTTGCAAGATTCAAAGCCAATAATTGATATACCTGAGTGAAAAAAAGAACTACAAATATCTTGTCGAATGGTATTTCATTTCCTTATTTTTATTATTGAGGGCATATATTATACGAACAACGGCGTCCAGGTTAGAATACTCGAAAAGGCAAATGTCATACACACTAACAACTAGATCAGCGGCATCTTTCTAACTGTAAATTACACAGTTGCTCGTCTTCTCAAGGGGGTGGTGGTGGTGGTGGCGAAAGCAAGAAAGTACGTGTGATTTGCTCTATTTAAGTTATATTTTCTGAACAAAGAACAATTGAGTAACCTTTGTTGATTACTAATATGTGATGTCTTTGCGAATTTGTAGCGAAAGCCCCGAACAGCGTGAAAGTTGAAGTAAGCGGTATCACATCCTCCTCAGCTATCATCTCATGGAATCCACCACAACCCGGTTCTCCACCAGTATTACATTATTACATATGGTACAAACCAAAATCGGACAAGTCGGAGGATTACGCGGCAACTAAAGCTGTTTCAGGCAAAAGATATTTCATCAAACTGACGGATCTCAAAGGCTCCGTTTCATATGTGGTGAGCGTGCGGGCAGCTAACTCTGCCGGAAACAGCACGGAGAGTGGAGATGAAGTTTTCAAAACATCACCGGCGAAGGAAGGTGAGAAAACAATAAGTTACTTGATTCGTGATGTATAAACAACCATTATATTGACAGAGCTCAGTTTGAACAGTATCATGTCGTATATTCGTTGTGGCAAGTGCTTATAATAACCGAACGACACAAAGTATCTCTGGGTACACTGGGCCTATTCATCATGCATTGCAAACTCAGCTATATGTGAATAGCTTATCAGAGCTGATTAGAAACTCGTCTAAGTGGTACCAGGTGTGACTGAGGAATGCAAAATATATTTCAATGTCCCTCCCCCTAGTATTTTTGTAAAACTATTTCGCATCTCACATGTCCTTTATAGTTCCTAACTATTCCTAGTTTCATTCTAATCTGTATATTAAACATTTGCAGGTAAAACTGCCCCAACATCTTCCATTCTCGAAAACGAAAACTTCCAAAGGGTTCTAGCTCTACTGCTCGCCTTCATCCTCCTACTTGTGTTGATTATCATTATCCTGTGCTGTCGCCATGCACGCCGCAAGAAGCAGATAGCAGATGAAGAACGAAGCGATATCTCTACGCTGAAGACTCTGGCAAAGGAGAGAGGACGTGACAATGCTGCCATAGAATTGGACGACGCATCCGAGGCAAGAGAATACATTATTTATCATAGCGGAAAAAACGTTGGAAATGAAGCAATTATAAGTGTTTCAAGTTCCACAGAACATCCTAAAGATGAAACTGACAGTTCTGGAACCTGTAGGACCGTTGAATTGGAGAGCGTATCTGGTCACAGCAATCCAAAAGTAACTTGCACTGTCGATATAGAGAGGGTGCCCGAAGACAAAAGTCCGGGAAGCTACAACACTGTTGATTTGGAGAGAGTATTAGATTCCCAAACGTGCAAGACCATCGATTTAGAGAGAATGTCCGATCGCCGCAATCCAGAAGGCTGTACGAACGGCGACTTAGAAAAGGCGTCTGAAAACCGCAAATATGTCATACGTCAGGGTCGTCTCTTCAGTTTAGGATCTAAGCCCACCAAACCGATAATTGTAGCAAAGGATGAAGTAGACAACGATAACATGGTCAATCTTTCCAACGCATGTGCATATGCAAACGAGGAGAAAGCCGTAAGGCAAAGCATGACTACACCACAGCATACAGCTGTAAATTGTGACGAAAGCGTGCAGATGCACGACTATATGAACCTCGACACAAGCCAAATCGAAAGTGGAGAAGAAACAGTTATCAGCTGCAAGAACAGTCCAACTGACATTGACGAGAGCAAAGCGGCTGAAGAATGCATTACGAAACTTTTGTTGGACGATTTAGGTGTGTTGTCTTCAAGTATTAGAAACTTTGGCTTCAGCGATGAAGAGTTGGAAGCTACCACCAAAGAGCAACAATGTCGATAACTGACCTATAAATGCTGATAGATCGATCTGAGCGCTATGAAGAACTATTCAAATACGCAGGTTCAACCAACAAACAAGACAAATGTGTCTTGCACGACTCACATTGCGCATTGTGTTATAACTGGGCCATAGAAGAGAACAGACCTTTATTAACTGAGCTTCACCACTACAATGGCCCAGCTACTTGTGTGAAAACATTTATTTGGCAGCAATGTAAGACACAAAGGAAGTGCAGTACCACAGAAGCAAGGTCTCCTTTCATGCCTTCATCAGAACCGTTAACTATACATTGTGCTTCACACAAAAATAACTGTTTCTTTACATAAAAATATAATCGAAAGTTGAATGTAAAGGAAGGTGGTTCAAGAGTTACAATTGTAATATCGAAATAACTTGCACGTTCGTGGCACTTAAGGTACTGAAAGCTGTGTGGAAATAGTATAAATTCAGTCTTTCAAATGATACTTTTGAAGACGAGTAATCTAAAGGTAAAGTTATTTAACGTCGGTTAGTTCCGTCAGCTGTGAAAACTGGTATCATCCTAATGGAAGCCGACGGTACGCACTTTACCCCCCTCCCCCTCACTCTGTCAGTGCTCCATTTTAAGGGTATTTGAAGATCAAGTTACAGGGAACTGACTGACGTTCATATTCCTGACATGTTCTTGAGGTTTTAGATCATTTTAGGTACTCACTCGGCGAAAGTACAACATTTAACTGATTCTTGGATGACTGCATAGGTATATATCCTCGATTATTTGCTTTTAAGAAAATACGTTTCTACTAGAACGGGTTATGAACTAAAGTAAAATATCAGAAAAAGAATTACACAAAAGAATGATTCAAGTGCATTGTATATAAACGGCTACTACATGCCTGCAACTAAGAGACATTATCAGTCGTGTCTATCAGTTCTTGTTCATATTGCTTAGCGGTATACATAATGCAGTTCAGACTGTCCATTCTAGTTTCCCTTCCTATAATTCATATTGAATTGTATCAGTTCTGACCAGTTTTAAAAGTGTTGGCAACACGAATAATTATCATATACGACGAAAAAGATCATATCGATCTTGTTAGTAAGGTATTTCAGACCTAACAATAATGGAATAAATCAGTATAGCGAATTTGCCTAATGCTGACTAAGTGTATGTTGTCTTCGTAAGCATAAGTTTGAAGTCTTAATAAATAATATTATTATTATTATTATTATTATTCTTCTTATTATTACTATTATTATTATTATTATTATTATTATTATTAAATACTGAGCAGTTCTCTTAAAGTAGCTGCTAATGCCAGGATATACTTTTCACCAGTTTTTATTTTTAAAACCCCTAAGTTACCCGAGGCATTTCAGAAACTACAAAAGGACTG
>JANVCJ010040661.1:0-13565 GCA_026413505.1 Epizoanthus ramosus | reverse complement strand
TGAGTTGAGTTGAGTTGAGTTGAGTTGAGTTGAGTTGAGTTGAGTTGAGTTGAGTTGAGTTAAGTTGAGTTGAGTTGAGTTGGGTTGAATTGAGTTGAGTTGAGTTGAGTTGAGTTGAGTTGAGTTGAGTTTAGTTGAGTTGGGTTGAATTGAGTTGAGTTGAGTTGAGTTGGGTTGAATTGAATTGAGTTGAGTTTAGTTGAGTTGAGTTGAATTGAGTCGAGTTGAGTTGTGTTGCGTTGTGTGGAGTTAAGTTAAGTTGAGTTGAGTTGAGTTGAGTTCAGTTGAGTTGAGTTGAGTTGCGTTGAGCTGCGTTGAGGTAAGTTGACCTACAATTAAGGTAACATCAATTGCTCAAAAGATCATTTTAACTTGTACAGGTTGGTCTTAACTAAACATGGTCAACAATTCCAAGCTGGTATTCCCTGGCCGACGCTCCAGTGCAATTAAATGGGAAATCTATGAAATGGGAAAAAATAAAAATATCAGGTTTTTAAGTACTAAATAGGGAAAAATATATCTAGTTGCCTTTTTTTTGCGCAAGTGCGACCCACTTTTTTGTCGGCATTGGTCGCAAGATTTCCTGGTCAGATATATTTCAAAATCTAGAGAAATTATTCGTCTAACGGATAACTGATCCAGACGGATACTTCGTGTCTAGTATATATTGAGCCATTCAGACCCAGGATTTTGGCATGAGTAGCACCATCTTGGTTTTTAAAAGCCTTTATATAAAATGGACCTGATAATCTCTGCCTATGATTTTTAAGGCCCGGACACACGGTGCAGTGGATTGCGCACGATATTGCAGAAGCAGGATCGAATTCTACTTCAGCAACACTGCGCGCAACGATTTTACCTCAGTCGTGGCCACTGATCGCAATAGATTGCACGCAATGTTGTGTGCAATGTTGTACCGTGTGTCCGGGCCTTAAGCTTTACCTGATAATGAATCCCGAGAATAAACCGATCGACCTCTGTCGACTCGGAGTTGTATATAAAAGATATCAAAGCGTGGACAATTTCGAACAAACTCTTCCTTAAGGATACGAACACTAAAGTGATCCACATTTTTTCACAGTTTGTCAAACCTTGACCAGTGATACCAACCATTACTACTGAGGCGCGTGCTCTTGGAGTGATCATAGATAAACACCTTTCTAGGAAATCACATATTAACAACTTATGCAAGTTAGTGTCTCTGGAAATATGAAAAATTGCCAAAAATTGGCAAGTATTTGGATAAATCGACCACTGAACGTCTTATTCATGCATTTATAACATCGACATTGGATTCAAACAACAGTTTTCTTTATGGTCTCCCATTACGAGTGTTGAATGGTTCTCCAAAATTATTGAGTGCTCGCAAAATTTGGCCCTTGCTCGAATTAGCTCGAATTGCTCGCAAAATTTTGGAGGGTGCTCGCTTGCTCGAATTCAGTCGCTAATTTTCGTAATTCAGTGCTCGCTTGCTCGTGCTCGCAAAAAATAATGCTCTGCTCGCATGCTCGCAAATACTCGCGAAGACCATTCGACACCTCTCCCATTGGCTGATCTAAACAAACTACAGCGAATACAGAATATGGCCGCAAGACTGCCGATAACTTTGAGCAAAAAATCTGAACATATCACACCATTTCTTAAGATCTTACGCTGGCTATCAATACAGAAACGCATTACAAAGTCCTAGTAACCTATAAAGCTCTGGCTTTATAAAGCTCTGGCTCGGTCTGGCTTTTCAACACCTATATCTGAATTACTACAGTACTATAAACCCGCTCGCCTACTCTGATCCAGTTCACTCAAATTGCTTTACGGCTATCCCACAATCAAGAACAAGTACCCTTGGCGAAAGATCTTACTTTGCTGCTGCACCTAAACTATGGAACACCCTACCTCTATCTTTGAAAAACAGTCAATCAGTTGATATTTTTAAATGTAAATTGAAAACGTATAATTTTCAATTAGTATTTTAACCTCAAAAATTTATATATTCCGTAGTATTCTTTTTAAACTAGTATTATAGTTCTTAATCGAGTTTGCAAATTATGTAAGTTTCACTGATATATCAATGTAAATCGATCCACAAGAATTATTTATTATTATTATTATTATTATTATTTTGCTTGTGCTTCTGTGGGTACTACCTCTGCAGTACTGATGTTGTCTATGTACTTCCAGATGTCAAAGAGAAGATCTGGTCAGTTGGGAGGGACATCTACGAGCCCTGTTTGGTCTCTTGGGGGACTCCTGAACTGGCTGAGGATACAGCATCCCAGACAGAGAACAATGATTTGACACTTTGATGCACCTAACATTAAAACTGTTTATTATTGGTAAGCATAAGGTAGCAAAACTTGTATGTGAAAGGACCAACAAATTGTGTGTACTTGTCTATATACCCTCCTTGTTCAGTTGTTGGGTGTTGCTTAAAACGTGTCTTCTTAGCAGGGGCGTTCCTGGGCATTTTCCAGCTTTAAGCCCGCCACCGGAATGTTGCGGATATAATACACCGGTACAAGACCTTTAAGTTACAATCACGTAAATGCGGTATCTCCCTATTTCTATATAATATGACTGACACACAAAAAAAATATAACTTTTTTTTCAATTTGGCTGTTGGAAAAAAATCCCCCCAAAACCTTATAAGCCCGTGCTTGACTGGCTTACAGTCAGGTACTCCCCAGTTCTGTCAGGCCGGGAGTAACAATAACTGCAAAGAGACGTGCAGTGAGGGCATGCTCGTTATAAGGTTGATCCATGATCCCGATGAGAACGTCCTACTGGTTAAACGGACTGTATGTATAGCGAAATTAGCACTCCTCGGTTTGAAATGCGAGAGCTACTTTTAAGGGAAGGAATTTTAACCGTTTTTCCCTCCGTTGGTCTTGGTGCACTCAGGCCATCTTAGTGCTAGCGCTGTGTATCCCAGTACACGACTGAAAACATTCGATATCCATTACACACACTAATATACTTGATACGGCTAGCACATGTTCAATGCGAAGCGCAGAATCTAAGTTTATATCACATTTGGTTACAAGGTTGCGGATGTACGCAGGGGCGGTTGCCGTTGATGGTTGTTTGTGTAACCAAACCAAAGTAAGTGGATCAGAGTTATTTACATCAAGGCAGAGTGACATGTGTCGAGATTCTATGGTGTCTCTTCATAACGATTGTATGTTCACAACGCAACTCTAGGTGAGTCTAGCGCGACATGTTTATAATAATCATCATTTCTTAAAAAATAATTTGATGATCATGTGCAATGTTGATCGTTGACAAAATGTATCGTATATAACATCACCTTATTAAGTGGAGATAAGATGGCGGAGTCGATACGGCGGCGGCAGACTGAGTTATAAGTATAAATAACAACCGGATAATGATGGGAATAACAAGTTAACAACAACTTGAAACACTTAAGAGTCAGAGAGGTCAATGTACCCTCGACAGCATCAGTCCTCCAAATCAATTGAGCTTTCAAAAATACGTTTGTTTGTTTTCTCACATTTGTAACTTATTTTATGTTGTTGTAAAACGTCTGGGAAATATATACTCGCTCCAGTACTGAGCTAGTCGTGGAAGACGTAACAAAGGCAAAAGGTTGGCGGTTCGAGCCTGGCTGCTGGCACTGGAGCGAGCAAGGCCGGGGAACGAGGCAAGACAGTGCTTCTCTTTACCCAGGTCTATAAATGGGTACCTGGGACAAGACATTTACTCTCACAGTGCTTCTCTTTACCCATGTGTACAAATGGGTACCTGGCAAATTGTTGGAAGACAACCTAACAAAATACTGGGGGGTAACTCTGCGACCGACTAGCAACCCATCCAGGGGAAAGGGGAGTAATAATACTCGCAGTCGTTTCATGCTACAGAAACCACAGTTAAGCGCCAGCTTAGCCCTAGATTGAAAGCCGACTTTACTTTACTGAGATTGTTAGTTACTAGCTAGCAGAATATATTTCCTCTCCTCGATTCCAGCAATGTCCCCGCAGTACAGCTACAACATACCGCAAGTAGCAATCGGATAGCAATTAATTTGTTGCAATTTAATATCAGCCAAAAACTTAGGCTTAAGGCATAAATGTCTAACATCTAACACCATGTGGTAAGGTATGTAACAAGTTGTGCACTTTTTGCCTGGGGATATGCCGCAATAACGGTGCTTTTTCTCAGAGAATAATCAATGACGCGTCTTTGTTGATGAGAATAACGAATATTCGGAAAAATGAACTTGAAGCATAGTCAACTCTCGCTTTTAATACGGATACTCAATCTCGAGTTCCCGGAGCCCGCGTTCTTTTACCAATTTAGGTCTACGGCGACAAACAAAGCGGCTCTGGGTAGACGACGAGCAACCCCTTTCTTTTCCCTCCGTAATCCGTCGAGAGTTTGGGTGATTTATAGAGTAGCCTTGCTTGTATATCTCGACTACCTATTCTCGCAAAGGAACAAAAACTGGCTCAATTTTAACTTGTCGTCAACGGTGAAAGCTAGGCTATAAGCTTGTCAGTAAAGTGACTATTTAATTTTGATTCTTTTCAAAATATGTAGAAAATGTATTATCTGATATCAAAGAAAGGTTTTTTATAAGAATCTTTCTTATAAGAACATTGAGAGGTAAGAACATACCTCAGGCTAAGGATTAGTAATAAATTCTTAGTTTTAGTTTTGGTAAATGAAAATGTAAATGAAAAGAATGATTACTATGCTGCATAGCAACTGTTTAGTACACCCGGGTTCCTTCAGAACACTGCTGCGAAACACAGGACTACTTCAGTTATGACCACCAAAAATGAATCATGTTCTCTGCTCTGTTATTTATAGTTTACACCAAGAAAATGGTAAATGATAATATAAATAAAGGATAATACAAATCTCCAAAAACAATAAACACACTTTGAGAATATTATAGTGACTAAGGCCCGTTTCAGACGTCGAACTTTTCATGCGCCGAATCTAATGCTAATGAGCAAATGCAGTGTTATAACTCATTAGCATTAGATTCGGCGCATGAATAGTTCGACGTCCGTCTGAAACGGGCCTTAGTAACTTAATAACAAAAGTTTGGCTCCAGTCTATCAATCCTACTTATCCGGCGGTCCAAGGAATTATAGACAGCAGGTCACGAAATGTGTAAACTATGATCATATTCAATAACAAGTTCGCTGAGCTATACTGGCGGCAGACCAGTTTCTAGGTCAATCTTGCAAAGAAACACGAGTTAGACAATTCCTTATTTTACTACCGAGGCCGAGGGCTTCGCTGTTCGACCTCCACCTCTTTCAGTTGTATCTTCTGTGAATATTGGAGTAAGTGGAACGCAAAGAAAACAAAAGTTTTCCCCATCAGATTCATTGGACGTATCAGTGGCACTGACATTTGTTAGTTTAACAGCACGTTAGTTCAATATACTATGTTACCTTAGACAACATCTTACGTGCTTCCAGTGACACTGGTCGCGTTTTAGAAACGCAAACCAAGGTCTCAGCATCCAGATCAGGTAAAATGATATTTCTTTCTTTATTTTGTTTTCATTCTTTATATTCATCCTAGTAACACATGATCGCCCTAACTGAACTGCAAATGCAACGTTCGCGTGCCACTTCCAGGAGCCGAGATCAACTGATTTGCAGGACCGACATGGCGCAAAGCAACAGGCCTTTCCGTATTAAAGTGTCTAACTCAGTTTTGTATTTCCCTTCCATTTACTTCTACTTCTTAGTTTTGCATTTACTTCTCACTTTATATTTACTTTCCATTTACTTCTTCTCAGTCTTAGTTTTGCATTTACTTCTCAATTTTGTATTTAACTTCCATTTACTTCTTTTTCCGACTTCATAAAAACAATGTAAATTATAATCAGCTAACTGTCTAGTCTAACCTTTGGTTATTACAGTTAGCTGAGTACCAACCTGTTAATTTCTACTTTTTCTGTTCATTTTGTACGTCAAACTGGTACTTGTATTGTATTGTATTGTATTGTATTGTATTGTATTGTATTGTAGTGTAGTGTAGTGTAGTGTAGTGTAGTGTAGTGTAGTGTAGTGTAGTGTAGTGTAGTGTAGTGTAGTGTAGTGTAGAATAGTGTAGTGTATTGCATTGCATTGCATTCACTCGTGTCATTCAACTCACATCCATCATGAGTTTTATATTATGTTGAGACCGACGCCATCCCTGCCTGCATTAGCGACAGCTATTTGTCAGTATTCCAATTAGATTAGATTAGATTGGATTAGATTAGATTAGAATTTAGATCCATTATACATACATTCGACAAAAAAGAGAATTGATTTGAACTTCCTTTGCCTCCATAGCCTTCTGCAACAACTAAACAAGACAAACAAGGGCAGCGTAGTTTACAGACAAGATTATATATAAACTAGGCGTTCGCTTTGTTCTCATGAACATTGTCTCATTGAACACGGTGAAAATACCAACTTCCTAATCGGACAGACACCGCTGTGTTCCCATAGGGTATCGCTTTACTGACACGCAACCAGTTCAGCACTTCCTAACTACTATTCTAAGTTTACTGCTCGATATTAAACAACTGAGTGAAGTTAAACTAGAAACAAGCCATTTCGTGAACAATATATATGCTGTATCTTTATTTTCTTACTTAATATGTATGGCTGATAAGTCAATTTTTGAAATTACTTCATATTATTTCTTCAGAGTTGATATTGATATTTTCGTCTATTCATTTCAAGATATAAACTGAAACGACTTTCCGCCATAAATGAATGTTAGCTAGATTATTGCAAGTTTGCGGTGTGATTAGCATAACAAGTCCATATTTTTATTTATTTATATATTTTATTTTTTTATTTTTTTATTATTTAAACATATTTGTTTGAGCGTTTGCCTGAGAGCAAAAGTGCACATCTAAGGAGCTTACGCTTGTTACAAAAAGTATTAATTGCTGAACGTTAATATTTTTCATGAGATAAGTCGGCAAATGAGTCAATGGATCATCAGACATCGTCTAAATCTCGTTTTGGCCTAAACCCAACCCTAAGGGTTATGGACGAAAGCCCAAAAAACTTGGTTAACATTGCAAATATCCAATTGTACATGTTATAGTATCTATTTAAAAACAATAAGCTAATACTATCTTACTAAATTTATCTTATTCAGTTAATATGTTGAAGAAGGAAAGATCTGACAGCACAGACCTCAGGTATGGTTGGGGAAGGTTCCGCCCCAATTGCCTGCAAATCTTTAACGGCCCAAAGTCGTATCTGGTCTCCTTGAGTCTTCTCACTATCTTGAAAGGTAAGTGAATTGTTTGCACACGCGCAGATTCTACCTTTGCTGCAAATAATATTTTGCCTATGCGCAGTACTTTAGACCTGTGAAGCTTCAAAAAAAACCAGTGAAGCTTGTAAACAAACTTAAAAACTTTGAAAAGATTCAATGTCTGGAGACAGCAAATCTGGCGAAAAATCTCTGCATTTGACACTGAAATAATCTGCACAAGTTAACTGTACACTTTGTTTCACCAGCCTTCACATCAGGCTACTTTTCACAGATGATACCTACTATTGAGAAGCGCTTTCAGATGTCCAGTAAAGATCTCGGGATCATTGCGGCTTCAAACGACATCCCGGGCCTTGTTCTTGTCTGCTTTGTCAGCTATTTTGGTGAGCATGGTAACAAAATCAAATGGCTCGGATACGGCGGTCTTATCACAGGTACAGTGAAGCAATTGATACACGAGTATATCATGGATACAGTTTACATAGCGAAATACTTCGAGTGTTTTAGGTATTAGATGCCTCGGTATTTATCAGTAACTTCATGCTTAGGATCTCCTCGAACCCGTCTGTGACGCTCAGCGCATTTATAAGGATCGTTTCTAAAAGACTTGGAGGCTGAAAACCCTGCTAAGAACATACAGGCCTCAGGTTTAGGATAAGTAAGGCAGTTTTATTTTTGGTCCAAAATAGAAAGGTTCATTTTTTTTACAGTATATATTTTATTTTTTAAATTTTAGTTTAAAGATTCAGTATAATTAAATTATCGATATCGCGGAATAGCGGTACTATTTCGCGCATATAACAACACCGAGGCTTGCACACAAAGCTGAGCCTTTTGGTATAACCAGCTCATGCTTGCTTTCAAGCACTACATTCGATCGCAAGCTGGTACGTAAAGCGCGACATATGCGTCGGTGTATAGGATTTCCCGCGGTTAACTTTTCCCGCCAAACTAGCGAAGCCACGTGCTCAGTTATTGGTGCCAACATAATGGAATCAACAATTTAAAATATCCGAATAGAAAAAATATGACCATATTTATCTGGGTTTTTTTAAAAAAAGAGTGTACACTATCTGGTATTATGAGACAAACAATAAATGCTCCTAATGATTAAACATAGAATACTTACATTTAATCCTTTCTGCAGGTATTGGCAGCCTTCTGTCCGTTCTACCGCACTTGGTTGTGGGAAGATACCATCCGATTGTCTCAGCTTCCAGCAATGCGGCCGCTGGCCAGCCCTTGGATGTTTGTGTCCCAACCAACGCGACCGGCGGAGGGAGTGCTAGCTGTGTGACACAGTTTGATTCCGAGTGGTACTACCTGTTTATCTTCGTCATAGCTCAGATACTCATGGGCATTGGTTCCACACCATTGTTCTCTCTTGGCCCGGCCTACCTTGATGAGAACGCGCACCCAAAGTCAGTCCCAGTGTACATCGGAGTCTGGTATAGCGCGACGTGGTTGGGGCCTGGGCTGGGATTTATCCTGGGAGGATATATATCAACAGTCTTTGTCGACCTAACATTGGTAAGAAACATTAAGGGATGTTAGATGCACCCGTTATTAGCAGTTTTACAAACATAGTAGAGTGCATTAAATTGATTTATTTATGTACAATATTTAGGGCGCGTTCGTTTGGCATTATTCCGGAATAAGAATAGTCGGCATAAATCGGAATATTAAAGCATAATCGTTTGGGAGCTATTCCTATTCCGGAATACTTGGAATACATTCTCTGTATTCTGTTCCAGGTACCAGAATGGCTTATTGAACAGTATAGTGTGTAGTATGGCTGGATCTTTTTACGAGTCCGCAAATGACGAGTAAAAAATATCCAGCAATACTACACATTATACTGTTCAATAAGAAATTTCTTATGCAACCGCATTCAGAGCAAGATGAGGAAGATGATAATGATGATGATGATGAGATGACGATGGTGGTGATGATGGTGATGATGATGATGATGAGATGACGATGATGATGACGATGGTGATGATGATGATGATGATGATGATGATGATGATGATGATGATGAGATGACGATGGTGGTGATGATGATGATGATGATGATGATGAGATGACGATGATGATGAGATGACGATGATGATGATGATGATGATGATGAGATGACGATGATGATGATGATGATGAGATGACGATGGTGGTGATGATGATGATGATGAGATGACGATGATGATGATGATGACGATGATGATGATGATGATGATGAGATGACGATGGTGGAGATGATGATGATGATGATGATGAGATGACGATGGTGATGATGATGATGATGATGAGATGACGATGATGATGAGATGACGATGATGATGATGATGATGATGATGATGATGAGATGACGATGATGATGATGATGATGATGATGATGATGAGATGACGATGATGGTGGTGATGATGATGATGATGATGATGATGATGATGATGAGGTGACCATGATGGTGATGATGATGATGATGACAACGATGAAGATGATGATGACGATGATGATATCTATCTTTAAAGAGATGATGAAGAGGAGGAGAACGTCCCAATGTAGCAAAATGACGGAAATGACTACAATTAAAAAATATCACTTGCTGTCTATTTTAAGACTCGAATACTATATACCTTTAACCTACAGGAAAACTGTTCTTCAGCATGGGATCACTGATATATAATTACTAATCGATGATTATAGAGATGCGTGTCACAGTACGTATCGAAGAAGCTGTATCTTTGAAAAGCCATATCGTGCCAAACGTTTTCTTAGTTGTTGTTGTTATAGTATTTTGCGCAGTGGAAAGAACGAATACTGCAGATAAATAAATAAATAAATAAATAAATTGTTCACGGTGATCAAGACAAGAGCTAACAGTTTAGTCGTTGTTCCTTTCCCGTACGTTAGATGATGATTTGAAGACGTTCTCCAGGGTTATTTGCCGTTGTTTTTGTACATGCTAAATACGATTCTACGTTTAAACTTTGCCTTTCACAACTTGCAATGTTTGAATGATCTTTCAGCCAGAAGGAATTCATCTTACGCCAATTGACGCGCAGTGGATTGGAGCTTGGTGGCTTGGGTTTTTAACTGCCGGAATCTTGAACCTCGTGGTATCTCTATTGATGCTTGGGTTTCCCAAAGAGTTACCCGGATCACGAGAGGTACGAGAGAAGGCAATGGACGATGGAATTCTGGCAAAGAGAGATGAAAACATCCAAGGTAATGCTGTTTTTCGTTTCCTCTTTCCTTCGTGCAGGAAAACGAAACCCAGAAATGAAACCCAGCCCACGTGCAAGTTTTTTCCTGTTCCAGTAATCTGACGCGATTATATTTGTGTGCGGGCTAAATTTGTGATGCAGCCCACAAATGTAATATCTAATAAAATCTAGAACTCCTAAGCGTTACGCAATTAAACAGAAATTTTCAAAAACTGCGGAAAATGCCAGTGAGATGTATAAACTTGGAACTTGGTGGCGACGTTGGGGGTTCGGCTATGAAATTGTTAGTATTTTTAAAATACTTAAGAAATGAAACTTATTACACTGTGTTTACCATCAAGTTAATGCAACACGAGTGTAAGTTTGGGAGAACAGGAAATAGCTGTGGTAGCAATAAATAATGGTTTTATCCACAGCTGTTGTACTTGTACAAAAATGTTGTGTTGATTGCATCAACAGGCAAAGTGAAACAACTTATCCCTGCTACAAAGCAACTGCTGTTAAATGCTACGTTCATGTGGAACAGTCTTGCGCTGACAGTGAGCATTCTGTACATCCAAGGATCCAGTGCGTTCCTTGCCAAGATAATACATCTGAAGTTTGGCGTCGACTACAATACCATAGGGATAGCATTAGGGTCTATATTCACACCAGCAGGAATTGGTAAGTCAACTGACTCACCTTACACACTATTCTTTTCTCCGTTATTGTTTATAGCGTTCGTAAATGTATATATGTTCATTACTGTTATGCTAAATGATCGTTTGACCACGTTTGACCAGAAATACAGTCGAACGTGTCCCTACGAACACATCTATGATACGAACACCCCTCTATTCTGGACACTTCGCTAGGCCCCGGCAAAGTGCTCACTCACTTGCTTAAAACATCTCTCTAATAGAGACCTCTCTAATACGGAGACCTCTCAACTACGGACACCTCTCTAATACGGACAACTCTCTAATACGGACACCTCTCTAACATGGACACCTTTAATACTGACGCCTCTCTAATACGGACTCCTCTCTAATACGGACACCTCTCTAATACGGACTCCTTTAATAGGGACACCTCTCTAAAACGGACACCTCTCTAATACAAACACCTTTCTAACATGGACACCTTTAATACTGACGCCTCTCTAACACGGACACCTATCTAATACCGACAATTCTTTAATACGGACACCTCTCTAATACGGACACCTCTCTAACACGGACACCTCTCTAATACAGACAACTCTTTAATACTGACGCCTCTCTAATACGGACTCCTCTCTAACACGGACACCTCTCTAATACAAACACCTCTCTAATACGGACACCTCTCTAACACGGACGCCTTCAATACATGGATACCTTTAATACTGACGCCTCTCTAACACGGTCACCTCTCTAATACAGACAACTCTAATACGGACACCTCTCTAACACGAACGCCTTTAATACGGACACCTCTCTAACATGGACACCTCTCTAATACAGACACCTCTCTAATACGGACACCTCTCTAACACGGACGCCTTTAATACGGACACCTATAACACGGACACCTTTAATACGGTCACCTCTCTAATATAGACAACTCTAATACGGACACCTCTCTAATACGGTCACCTCTCTAATACAGACAACTCTAATACGGACACCTCTCTAATACAGACAACTCTAATACGGACACCTCTCTAACACGGACGCCTTTAATACGGTCACCTCTCTAATACAGACAACTCTAATACGGACACCTCTCTAATACGGTCACCTCTCTAACACGGACGCCTTTAATACGGACACCTCTATAACACGGACGCCTTTAATACGGTCACCTCTCTAATACAGACAACTCTAATACGGACACCTCTATAACACGGACACCTTTAATACGGACAACTCTCTAATACAGACAACTCTAATACGGACACCTCTCTAATACAGACAACTAATACGGACACCTCTATAACACGGACACCTTTAATACGGACACCTCTCTAATACGGACACCTCTCTAATACAGACAACTCTAATACGGACACCTCTCTAACACGTACGCCTTTAATACGGTCACCTCTCTAATACAGAAAACTCTAATACGGACACCTCTCTAAAACGGACACCCTCTCTAATACAGACAACTCTCTAATACGGACACCTCTCTAATACAGACAACTCTAATACGGACACCTCTCTAAAACTGACGCTTTTAATACGGACACCTCTATAACACGGACACCCTCTCTAATACAGACAACTCTCTAATACGGACACCTCTATAACATAGGCACCTCTCTAATAGACACCTCTGTAATAGACACCTCTCTAATACAGACACCTCTCTAACACGGACGCCTTTAATACGCACACCTCTATAACATGGGCACCTCTCTAATACGGATACCTTTTTAATACCGGCACCTCTCTAATACGGACATCACTTTAATAAGGCTTGTGGGGTCGTGACTTACTACAAATAGTTAAAGTATAATATTCGGTTGCTTATAAAATGTTAAGTTAATAAGCTAAAAATTATACAATAGTTTAAGGTCCTAGAAATTAATACGGACACCTCTCTGTCCGTATTAACCTGATTCGACTGTATAGCAAAGTTGGTTTCTTAGTCAATGTTAATGCAATGTAGAGTTTTGCCATTGTAAGGAAAAAAAGACCTAAATATGAAGATTAGCCAAAGCTTCTTCAAACTACTGCTTTGTCTACTGAACCTTCTCCAGTGTCAACTAACTTTGTCTGTGTCTTCAATAGCTGGCATTCTCCTGGGTGGATTTATTTGCCGCCTTTTTAATCTCAAGCACTCCTGCAAAATGGCAGCCTTAACGATAGTGATTCTGCATTGTATTTTCTTCTGGGGAGGATTCAATTGGTCCATACCGGGATGTCGCGAGGTGCCAATAGCGGGCCTAACAACGCCTTACTCGAACAGGCGAGCATTATTATTATTATTATTATTATTATTATTATTATTATTATTATTATTATTATTATCATTATTATTATCATTAGTAGTAGTAGTAGCAGCGGCAGCAGTAGTAGTAGTAGTAACAATATATATTTAACAATTAT
>JANVCJ010040550.1:0-13566 GCA_026413505.1 Epizoanthus ramosus | reverse complement strand
AGGGATGGGGAATGAGAGGGAAGAAGGAATAGGTATGGGGAATGAGAGGGAATGAAGACTAGGGATGGGGAATGAGATAAAATGAAGAATAGGTATGGGGAATGAGAGGGAATGAAGGATATGGATGGGGAATGAGAGGGAAGAAGGAATAAGTATGGGGAATGAGAGGGAATGAAGACTAGGGATGGGGAATGAGAGGGAAGAAGGAATAGGTATGGGGAATGAGAGGGAATGAAGACTAGGGATGGGGAATGAGAGGGAAGAAGGAATAAGTATGGGGAATGAGAGGGAATGAAGAATAGGGATGGGGAATGAGAGGGAATGAAGGATAGAGATTGAAAATTAGAAGGAAGAAAGGATAGGGATGGGAAATGAGAGAAAGTGGAATAGCATCTGACAAGCTCTAATCCAGATTGCAAATTTAAGACAGTTTTTTTAAATGTATAAATTTAAATTTGTAAAACGTAATGGTACAAAGTGAAGTTGTTGTTATTTATTTCTTCAAATTTACGCCCACAGCTCTCACGAATATTAAACTCCTACGTGTATCTATAGTGCTTTGCTTCAGTACAGTTCTAAGCTGTAATTACTCACAGAGAGATAATGAATTGAGAAAGAACATAACTCGAAAATGTGTACGGCTCGTTTGAACTCTGTTGTGTTCGGATCAACGACAGAGTTCCACACTGATCAATGATGAAGGCGCCAAGTGGGCAACGCACACTCGCAATTGGACTTCGGCTTCGGCTCATCTCTCTTCGGAGATTTTGAGGTATACGTAGATAAACAAATAATAAAAAGTGGCTTTTGCAACGAGAGGCTTTTAACTGGATATGAAATTTGTGATCGTTTTTAGATTTGAAAATTACTGATCTGATCTCTGGAGGAAACCATAGACGGTATTTCCATCAAATATGAAAAATGTGTCGCAAAGGACTAAGATGTGGACTCAGATTACGAGTAAAATAGAAAATCAACAAAAGAACTGATTATAATTTCTATTTTTGTAAACTGCAGTTGAATTTTATGTTGCGAAGTGACCTTTATTGTGCAAAAAATGGGAACCCAACAAGGTGGTATGGTCAGAAACCTCCAAGGTCTTTTTTTTAACGAGATTTTACAGTAAAAGGTTTTTGGAGTAACGAATGTTTCGAGTAACGAAGTAGTTTCCTTAAGAAGAAACAAATATCTTGACACACTTCAAACATTGTATATTTGAAGAACCCAAGTGCACACTACACTGATAACAAATGTCAGGGTAGCTATTTACCAATATCTTATTAAGATTTTGATTCATTAAAGATCTCCCAAACCAAATTTTCCCGTCATTGGTCTCTTTCTCTGCCTTCAAATTCACATGAAATGATAACCATACTGCCAGTTAGTAATTTTGCTGATACAAATAAGTGGCAAATGAAATTGTTGTTTCTGTCGAAGATATCGATTACTGCCTTGCTACATTTGACCGATTCAAACGATAAAAGAAAAGCTCGGTCAATAAGGTTGGGTGTTTTTAGAATGCATTAAATAAAGAAAATGCTATACAATCTGTTTTTTTTTATAAGAACGTCTAATTTTTGGGCTGATTATTTTGAGGATTTCAGCCTCTAATGTTCTTAAAATGTTCTTATTTTTTTAATTTGGGAGATATTCTTAGGGCGCGTTCGCCGGTTTGGAACTATTCCGGAATAAGAAAAATCGGAATAAGCGTTCGTTTGGGAGCTATTCCTATTCCGGAATACTTTTGGAATACATTCTGTGTATTCTGTTCCAGGTAGCAGAATGGCCAGAATGTATTCCGTGTATTCCTATTCCGGAATAAGAATATTCCAAACGAATGCGCCCTGAGTATTAAAGGCCATGTTACACGAGGCAATTTTTCTGCAACTTGCAATTGAACGCTGTTGCGAAGACCCGTTGCAGAAAACTTGCACATGTAACATCCCCTCTCTGCACCTCGCTATGCAACAAAAAATTGCGAAGCAAGTTGCTGAAAAGTTGAAAGGTCTTCTACTTTTCACAACGTTGCGAAGCCAGTTGCAGCGTGTAACATGTATCGTGCAACCTGCTTTGCAACGCGTGTTGTAGTTTGGGGCGCTTGTTCCAGGTCTTCATTAAGGAAAGAACAGCTTTTTGACGTTTATCTTCCATCTCATCATAAATGAAGAAAAATACAGAGCAAGAAACTCGCAAACAAGGTGAATGTCTTCACAAAAAAACGACTTCATTCTCGTGCGACGATGCGCAACAAAATACGCCATTTATTTGACGAAAGTCGCTAGCGTATCTAGTTTCATAGCAGTTGCGTTGCGAGTTGCGAAAAGAGTTGCGAGCGTCTGACATCTCACCAGCAACTAAACTTGCAATGCTCTGCTATCGTCAACGTTGCATTGCAAGTTGCAGAAAAAAATTGCCTCGTGTAACAGCGCCTTTTAAGAGTGTTGAGAAAAGTCTTAACTTTGTACATATAAAATATCGTTGGTTATTTTATGCTTTTTTGAACAAAGTCAGCTGAATTTCTTGTTCGCTGGCTCAGAAGTTCGTTTTTTCTTATGGATTTTCATATGATAAAAAGAAGCTTAGATGGCTGTTTGAAGATACGGTTTTTATCTTCTCGTGTCCAAATTTGCAACAAACTCGTTTGATATGCTCACTCGAGTGTTACTGCATTCGACACTCGAATATAAAAGCCGTATCTTCAAACAGCCATGTAAGATCCGCTATTTATCATAGGTCTCTCACACGCTATGCGACATCTATGCGTTTATTTATTAATTAATTTATTTTTATTTTTAATTTTTTATTTTACCACCATTCTTTGACTTACAATTATATCTGGATATGTTTCAATTAATTAATAAATACAACGGTGTGGTGAGGAGCCCCAAGAATCCACTAGTCTTATGCAATTTGGGACTCCTCGTTAGTAGCCTATACAATTCCAAGGATGTTTATGGCCAACAATAGTTCAGTGGACTAAATTAGATAAGTAGAGTGGATATACTGTATCAATTGCGAATAAAGAAGAAAGAAAAAAATTTATGCGTGTTAATATGTTTGGGTTTTGTGTAAGTATTCACAAAGTTTCATATTAAATATTTTGAAGCTTAGTTTTGAAGTGCGCAGCTTTACTGCGCATGATAGGATAATCCTAATTTGTATCGATTATTACATGGAGGATATTCCATGGCCGTGCGGAGATACGATTTTTATCTTCGAGTGTTGATAATATCCAACCTCGTTCCCGGGGCTTCTTCCCTTGAGGTTGGATAATATCCCGGCCTCAAGAGTGAGCGAAGCGAAGGAAAATCTTCGGAAAAAGGTAGTTTTAAGGCTGACTTTTGCCATATTTTGTATATTATCTAACAAACAAGTGTGAGGACCCCATAATTGTTTTTGACTCGATTTCATTAGTTCTATGGAAGATATTTGCAATAACTGTATTATTTTCTTGTGTTTGGTAATAATAGCAACAACGTTTGAATAAAAAAATACATACCTTTTTGCTAAATATCTCAAAATATGTTTAGTCTAAATCCAGGACTATCTATTCCGTTACCTTTTTTATGTTTATTTTGTGAATGCAAGTCATGGTAATTTGAGTTTAGACATTAGAAATTCCACTGACGAAATAATACCCAAAATGGAGGTACTTCGGCGAATACTGGAATACGTGAAAACAATATTATGTAACAAACGTCTTTGCTTTACAATAAATCATTGTTTGGGGTTTCTTTAACGCTAATAATATTCATAACTAGCTATAATTAATATCTATTAATTGAAGTTATTTGGTAAACTCGAAATTAACATTTAGCTGACCCAAATCAAACTTAGCCGCAAGTTATTTCTTCGTGAAAGAAGCTAGCGGATATGAAACAATATCTTTCTGCTAATGGCGTGTCCTGCTGTCGGGGGTCTATTTTAAAAACGTTTTTCGCATTCTGACTATTTGTTTGAAGTTTGCAGTGAATGGAATGCGGATTAAAATTTTTACTATCTGATTCAAAGTATCCCGGCCGTAGCGTTGGAAAAGGGGTCGGTTTATATTATGCATTGATTCTATCATTAGCATTGGTAGTGATGGACTTCGCCTTTGCGATTTTGTTTTTATTACTTATTTTGCTTGGGCGATAGGAATGAATTACAAAACATGGAAGAAAAATAGCAATAAACAGTAGGTACGTCACAACAGTTTTCACTAATAACTGTGCATGGGTCCAAAGATTTGAAAGGAATTTAAAATGATTGCAAATTTAGGCTTATTTAAAACATGTAACAAAACTCAAAAGGAAATGATCATATAATATTATATATAGTTAGCACTACATTTACATCAGTTCTGATTAACCATTAAACCACTGCATTAAACCACTAACATTTTACTAAATGTATTCAAGTAAAGTTTCTTCCAGAATAACATTATTTTTGGAGTCTTGCAATCAGGGCTACTTAACTCATCAGTGGGCACTAAACCTGATTTGTGGTCTTCGCTGGTCACACTTCGTGCTAAATTTTAAGTTAGGAACAAGATATTGTTGGTGTATATTGGGACTGCACATCCGGCTACACATCCCCTACATGCGGCTCTAATCTTCCAGCTTGAGAAGAGACTACTAAAACTTTAATTCCAAGAACCTTGTCGCTACCATTATCACTACCCTTATCGGTGAACCACAACGCAGGGAAAAAGAAGGATTGAACGCGGGGATTACTGTCACAACTGATTATCACAAATCCATTTGCAGCATACAAATATATGGGTTAATACTTCTGTTCTGTCTAAAAGTTGAGCATTATCTTTACACTTCATACATTTTATACATTCATTGTGTTTCCTCTTCACAATATCCGTAAGTTCTCACTGTGAACCAAATTTGTGTTCAATGTATCTACTTTCCATATTGGTTTGGCTACAAAGATATTTTGATAGATTTCTCAGACCCAGCGTGTTATGCCATGGTGCCTACGGCTTAAACTGACTTCACGCAATTCGCTTTGTCCCCTCCAGACGATACGATGGAGTACGATTTCGTTGAAAATTGTGAGAAACCGTAGGAAATTGTAGTGTAGAAAGTCGCAGAACATATCAGTGTCTTCACACGCTACGATTTTGTCGTGAATGTTCCCACGATAAATAACAACTGAAATATGCGCACTCGCCACAAAACCTTTGCACTTGTCCACATTTCATGCGATTTTCTGCGATTGCCCTCACGCCCTATCATTTGTTGCAGTAACACACGATAGTCTACGATACGATTCAAATGTTTAAACATGTCAAAACGTTAACGATTTCCTACACTATAACAAAAACGTCATGACGGTATTCTATCTTAGGTCTCCTCACAGCAAGCTACGACATCCTAGAGCGATTTTATTGTCTCAGAGAGAATTGTGCGACAAAATGCAGCTTGTGCGGCCAGCTTTACACTTACGTGTGCAACATTTAAATTGGCACTGCAAACACAAGCTAACTAATTAAAATACCTGTGGTACTGAATTACTCTTGGAGAACATGTAGAAAATGTTGTAAGCTATTTCTATTATTATTAATGCTTTGGGAAGTAACCATGCAATCTATAAGCGCTATCTCTATTAAGAGCTATAACCCCTGGGCGTTCGTATCAATATAAGCATCGAACCATTTAAAATGGCATTTTCTTCAAAGAAATGCCGAAATTGTTCACAATAAAATAGATATACCTAGTAATCTGTTCTATTTTCACTGGTTTGGTATATCGTTTTTTAATAGTATTTTGAGTATCAATGCTACAATAACAAAATAAGTTTTAAACAAGACTTGCTTCTTTTGACGACACTGTTATTCTGACTATGATCTGTAACTGCGACATTTAGTTCCGTTTTCAGTCACTGTGGTGTGGCATGGGCCACTGCTATTTCAGTTCCAAATTTAACGATATTGGATCGTGTTACATATAACGATAAGCTTTGAATGTTTCAACATAAAACCTTGGCAGTACCGTAACCCTGAAAATAAAAGATTTGTTACTGTTTTGTATTTGGACGTCCGCAATATATAGCCACACGAACAAGAAAACCATTTTAATACGAGATATGACTTCTGTCTCTATGATTCGCAGTTTTAATGAATTTTTGCCCAGGTTAAAGTTGAGTAAAACTAAAGTGCCTGATACACGTAAAGTATTTTTAATTGGTTTCATACCTATTTAGAGCTTTGTTCAAATGCACCTTAATTCTGTATTGTAGTATTAGGAGATAGAATATTCCGTCATCGATATTGAATTAATTTCAGACACTGAAATTTCATTGAGAAAGCCTATAAACTCAGTCAACCATATCACATTGGCATTGCAAAGACCTGCGCCATGTCGTGGCTACCACAAAGTGTGTTTGTTCTTCTAATTTTCTTGGTTGCAGACATATCAAGGTAAATAGAATCAATTTCCTTTACAAATAATTACTTCCCAAATTTGTCAGCGTATTTCCCAGCAAGTGAAACCGCGCTGAAAATGTTTTATGCCCCAGCGTGCTGCACTGCCTAAAACTATGGTTCACAACAAAACGCAAGTCACGTTTCTTCAGAAATGTTGAAATTTACACGGAGGAGCTAACTACATAATATTTTCATTTCAGTTTCATAAATGTCGCGGATGCTGGGAAGTTTCCTGGATGTAAAGGGAACAGCTGCTGTGCAGTAAGTTCTTTCCTTGTTGTCTTTCTCGTTCTCAATCGTAAACACATCTTTGTACTACACTCTAGAGGCAACAGCTGAATTACTTCTCGATCGTTTTAACGCGCTGAAGAGCTTCGCTTGGGACCAGCGTCGCACGTGGTAGACACTTATCAATGAATTTAACTCCAAAAATGTCATGTAAAAGAGAAGTTGGTTTAATTGAAATGGTAAATACGACAATCTGTAAGGTATATGATAGGTAAAATCTTTATTTATTTTGTTCTTTTCCATGTAAATAAAAACAAACTGATCACACAACATGCCGCTAAATCAATGGAACGATTGTATTCTTCGTGTAAAGTGCCATTTATTATCATGAAGACATTCAATCCTTTATTCTTGATGTTGTAACTGTTATCTGAAAATTAACCAGGAAATTCTAGCATTGAAAGTGGAGATTCCGATACCAGAACCACGTTTTATTCGATAGTTGGGAAGAATATTGCTCCCGCGCGTGAAGGACGGTGTAAACATTTAAATCTCTGGGGAACTCGCTACTCAATTCTTGCGTAAAATTCTGTCGCAACTATTGTGAAGAATAAATACAACTCATTTTCATTGGCTGTTTTGTATACTTATAAAATCAAATGGAGCAACCGGCTCGTCTGTCGTTCCTAATCTTTTGTTTATCTTCATGTCTTGGCGGGAGTGTCGCTTGATTGAAAGTTTTGTAGGTCAAGATCAAGTGAAAACTTCGCATCTGCTTCTTTTTCGACCGACATTTATTGATTTAACCGACACAAACCTTTCTCTCATCCACACATTTGTTAAGAACATTCTTCATAATGTTAACAACAATATTCTTGGTTGTGAATTAGGTCTAATAACAATGCAAAGACGGAACACGTATGAAAACCTAATTGTGAATTGTACATGAATGTGTGAAGCTTAAGGCAGTTCTGCTAATTACATAAATTAGGTGCGTTGTCGTCGCTTTGCTGCCTTCGTGACCTTTAGACAGTAAGTCGCATTCCAGTGTCTGTAAGTAACAGGAACATTTCTGCATGTCAGTTTCTGGTGAGAATAAAACTGGGCATGTTCGAAGCTGGAACGCTGTGTATAACACAGAGCAATCTACAGTTTTTATACTCTATCGCATTAATAGAACTTTTCCAGGCCTCAGTTGTGAATAGGTCTATCCAGTCTTTGAACTTGCGTGTGAATAAAAAGACAGGGTCAGAGAGTAAAGAAATAGGCAGACAAAACAGAAGTGCCTATAGTCAATGTTCTAATGTACATTGTACATTTGAGCAAATGTTGTGCAAATGAGTAAATAAATACTCTAACACTATATAAAAGGTTTATGTAATGCAACCGTTACACGACATCTACAATTTTCGCGTTTTTCGCGATGAAAAAAGCACACAAAAATTTGATGTCGCAAAACATGTCACGAAAATTCGATGACGCTATTTTAATATCAATTCATGCAAGTTGTTTGAACGCTGATTTTCATTAGAAGTCATGTGTACTTGGTCTTCGAGCAACCGTTTGCATTGGGTAATTGATTAAAATAATGTGGGATTCATCTTCTTGTAATCAGAATGTATTTTGCGATTTTCGGCTTTATTGAAAGGAGCTTGGATACATCTCCGAAATTTATGAAATCCGCAAAATAAAATGACGTGATTTCTGCAAAATCATGGAAATCGCGAAAATGAAATGACGCGAAATGGTCCTAAGCAAAAAAAATCGCGAAGTTTTGGTGTTTTTGTGTAAGAATAGCTATGGACATGGTTATGCTCTCATTACATCACTAATATATTTCTGGAATTAGCTCAAAAACTGTTCTGAGGTGAAAAAAGAACATCGGTCCAATACATTTGCACAATTGCTAATTCAAGTTCATTCAGTGAAAATGTATCAGCTGAAAGCTGTTGAACGTAAAACTTCAAGTACACTTCATTTGGCTGGCGTGAGATGATTTGTTGTATGCTCTTGGTTCGTGACTTTTCCACTCACATTAAAATTCCTGGGCCTTTAATTAAAAGGATATTGAAGTTGTAAATTTAGTTACTTTTGACTGAAGTACCGGTGAATACTTCAACTTCATGGTATTGGCATTGGAACAGTCGACAGACGAAGAGATGAAGATTTTAGAGTTATAACCCATCTAATTACAAAGAAAATCCTTTCGCAAAACGTATCATAATCTAATGATACTCAATTAAAACTCTGTTTTAATGATACTCAATTAAAACTTTGTTTTAATTGAAAATTAAAACTCAAAACTCAAAACTTAAAACTTAAAACTCAAAACTCAATTCAAAACTCTGTTCTAATGATACTCAATTAAAACTCTAGTTTCCAAAAAAACTAGGTTTTCTACGTCGGTAAGTCAAATAGTGGGGCAAAAAAGAGAAATGGCCCTTTGGACGAGGTTGATGATGGGTTTATTGAACAAAACATTAATGTGTTACGTTTTCCGCTATGAGGGTGGAAGGTTTGAGCTGACGTTTTGAGCGCTAGTCCTTCGATCAGGGCACCCTGATCAGGACAAACATTTTTTTAAAGGACGAGCGTTCGAAACATCAACTCAATTGAGCCTCAAACCTTCCACCCCACGCCGCGAAAATCTTAACACATCAACTTTTGGTTTTAGTTTATTAACCCCATCATTCACTTAATAAACGTTTTAGGAACACTGATTTTTAATTTTTGATTCATTTCTTTACGATAATATTTGATGTTCGTCTCTTCAGACTAATGGAGTAATGGCACCAAATAAAACAATCATATAAGCTTGAAGTTGGCTGGTCAAATCCAGTACTCGGAGCACGTCTAAGTGGAGAGAGTGATTTAATTGAAAGTTCCTTTCCTTTTATTAAAACTGACGTAGGTTCTCTCACATCTAATTTCTTCAAACATTATACATGTAGATCACAAGACATAAAAATTAAAGGTATTTCACGTCATAATATTTGCAAAAGTACAAAAAAGATGTTACAATTAGAAAAATGCGTTACCATTGAGCAAAAAGGCCTAAACGTCTGACATGTTACATTTTGCGATTGGCAGAAGTTAATTGCTTTCTTTTTTATAAATTTTACAACATTTGTTTCGCAACACGAATTTTAAAAATGTCCGGAAAATGTCGTATAGAAATCAATTGTGTTTGGATGTTCTTGATTTTGCAAAGTAGTTTGTTATGCAGGAATTAATTGGAAAGAATAGATACTGCTTTTCAGATTACGAAATCTCGGTGCTTTCAACTTTGTGAAACACGTACAATCACTCCAGGCAATACAATTTGAGACTTGAAGGCTCGATCAGATTGCGGACTTGTTTTATTATCATTACTTGTTCACTGTTGTTATTATCAAAGCTAAAACTAATCTGGTTATAAAATCGTGTTAGCAATATTTTTTGAGCCAGAAACATTCATGGTATGCCCGTGTCCATATCACTAGAAATCATTGCCATTGGATAATTTCGTCAACACAGCAAGATTGTTTTGAACGAGAAAGTCGGAATAGATAACTGAGAACATATAAACAGGCGAAAAGTAATGATAGGCTATACTTCTATAAATACACGGGCCAACTTGGGGTATTAAAAAGGTCAAACTTGTTTCTTATCTGAAGTTAATTTGCAAAACACTCCCAGTAATGCAGTACCTCTTTTGCCGCAAGAAAGGACAACGTTTGTTTCTAGCCACTTCACTGAACATCGGGTCATGTTGGATGATCTGTGGGCGTAACGATGACATGATATTTTTATCAGCCGGAAAAATTAATGGTATGTTGAACAGCAACGAGAACTGAAAAGAGATGCTAGTCAAATTTTAGTTTCGCTGCTGGAGGAAAATCGTAATGGAAACGTCTTATGTAAACTAATTTCACACCTTACTATATATGCAAGTCTGTACAAGGGAAGAAGGCTATCAGTCTTCAAATCCTGAAACATCAGGCTGTGCTGTTGTGGCCCTGAAGGCATGCACGATATTTCGGGGCGTGATAATCTGATAATTTGTCTTCGATGATTATAATTTACAACAAGAGACAAGCAAATAATAAGTCTATGAAACTCGCGGTTTTGCTCCAATAAAAGCCTGCGACTTTACGACGCCGAAGTCAGTAAAGGACAATATGGTTCTCTATGCAGGTACTTGTATGAAAAACCATTGTCCAAGTCCTGCAGTGAACTAGGACATTAAATGAAAGGAAGACGATTGCATTTATTAGGCAAAAGTGACAAAAATGTGGAAACACTGTAAGATTCGAAGGTAACAAGAGGTTCTAGAAACGTTCATATAGGCGTGGTTTAATTGTTCTATCTTTTCCAGCTTGTATGAGGAACCAACTTGTTTGAAAGATTATCATCAATATCTCTCGTATTCTACATTCCACGAGAGTTCTATCCTGATAACTAAGATACTCAAAACAGTTACCCGTGTTTATCATAATCTAGATTTGAAAGTCTAGATGTTTCATGGTATAAATGGCAAAACTATGATGAAAATAGGACAAACCCTCGGCGAATTTAAATTAAAAGAGCTCAGATAGTTTCACACCTATTGTCTATTTTGTTGTAATAATTTATACTTTATTTGCTGGAAAATTTACGTGTCGTTGTCCGTTCACACTCGGTGCTATGCGAAACAACTGGATGAATTGCTTTTGTTATAAAAATGATTTCATTTCATAATAAAGCAAGGTACGATTAACAACAACAAAACAACAAGAACAACGAGTTTATATATATTCATACATTTATAGAAGAACGAAGTAAATACTACAAGGAAAAAATATAACAAGTAAAGAAGATAAGATACCTGAAATAACTATGGGCAGGTTCCTTTCTTGGGATAATTATTTTAAATTTAGAGAATCGCGGAGCGGAGCCATACATGTAACATATAACTGAGAAGACGAAAAGCAAAAAAAAAACTAAAGAAGGAGCTGGAAGGAGAACTAAGAACTAAGAACAGATCGGGTTACTAAAAAGTAAAATAGGTTGATTGAGAATAAATGTACATTTTTTGGTGTGTCAGTAATTTGTAATATAGGATTGTTTTAGTTTCTTTTTGAAGGTACTTCTTTTGAGTGATTTTAGATGTTCAGGTATTTTGTTTCGAATTAGGGAGCCTTGGAACCTTAAAAATTCAAAAAATTCAAAATTAATTTTATTTACTGTAGGTGGTGCGGATTAGAGGTAGATAGTAGGTCGAAGTTGAAGCCAGTCTTGTGTTGTGAATATGAACTGTTAGAATTGGAACGAAGTAATTGTTAAATGCCAATGGTAAGGTATGTTGATGATAGTCATACGTAAATAAAACATGAAAATCAACCTGGTCAACAAATTTTAATAAACCAAGAATTTTAAACAATGGACTTGAGTGATCATTTAGTTCAGAGATAGTAAATACTCTGTTTGCTCTTTTGGGGGAAGTGATAATATTTTGGAGATTAGAGGAATATGTGCTACCCCACGCTAGGATCCCGTGTATTAGAAAATGATATATAAGAGAAGTTTTAATGCCAATATTATGGTGACGATAGTGATGATGATAAGGACTATAATAGTAATAATGATTTGTAAATTATGGCATCGTCTTTTTGGAAAGTTTATTGTGTGATTGATCTCTTGATAATTTGATCTATTTTGAAGTCGTTTAGCAGGCTGAATGATTGTCTATTCGGCATTTGAACTACGTTAAATGCTAGAGATAAAGCGTTTCAAAAGCTTGAAACCTCTTATCAAAGCCTTCATGCCATTCCTTCATCCCAGATTCCTTTCATTCATTCGATATCGTGATTAATTACTTTGTTATCTCTATGGCCTGTATGGAGCCAGAGTTCTTTGTTTTGTGATTCGCTTTTTATGGCTACGTGACTTGAAGAGGAAGCGCAATATTGTTTAATTAAGGACTGATACGAAATATCAAATTGTTGCGCCAACTGATCATCCTCAGCAGCCAACTCGGAGTATATTTTCGAGTAGTCCCTATCATTACCACTCCTTCTCTATCATTTACCATCACTTACCATACATTCTTGATCGGAGGTTCCTGCAAAGTAATCCTGCCTTTATCCTGATAATTACCTCAAACGTATAGACATTGCTTTATTTTTGTAATCGTTTTGTTACTTGTATTTTAAAACATGCCATGTCCGATATGTTAGTTTCTTAATTGATTGAAACTACTATATTTCAGTCATTGTAGCTTCCAGACAAGGGGAGATTTCTTGACTATATAAATTGTATATGTACACAGGGATCGATCTTTGATCGTTAATTCCATAGCGTAACTTGCAAAGTGCACGGTACGCCAGTCAACACATTACAATAGTTGAGACACCGCACTGATATTGTAACAACTCAGAGCAGTTTCTTTATCACAGTTTAATGATACTGTATTGAATATATGTGTCTGTGTATGTGTGTGTGTGTGTGCGTGTGCGTGTGCGTGTAAGTGCGTGTGCGTGTGCGTGTGCGTGTGCGTGTGCGTGTGCGTGTGCGTGTGCGGGTGCGTGTGCGTGTGCGTGTGCGTGTGCGTGTGCGTGTGCGTGTGCGTGTGCGTGTGCATGTGCATGTGCATGTGTATGTGCGCGTGTGTATGTGTATGTGTATGTGTATGTGTGCGTGTGCGCGCGTGCATGTGCGTGTGCGTAAATCTGTGTATTTTGGCTATTTTAAAAAACACTTCAAAAGCTTATACGTTTCTAGTGCTCTACTATATGCTAGCGGTGTTGTATAAATGTGGATGTTAAAGTATTGAACGATAATTGCGCACTCATTTCATTTCAGGGTGTTCCAGGGGTACCGGGCAGGAATGGTAAGCCATATATTTTTGCGAAATTCATCCCTGTACTAAAAACACTGTGAATGCTAGGTTTGAAGTTTGT
>JANVCJ010040439.1:0-13566 GCA_026413505.1 Epizoanthus ramosus | reverse complement strand
GCGCAAACCTATCAATCATGAACTATTAACCAATCAGTGAGCCTGAATCGTGAGACGGCAATACCACTTTATATTGCCGTCTCTCTATTCGAGCAAAACATTAACTGAATCGCGATACTACTAAAAATGCTTGGTTTGTAGTCAGGCATGTTTAAAATCTTGGAAATGTATAAGGGGTAACTCTAAAACGTTTAAAAGAAACAGATATGTTGGCCGGTACTGCTGCCTTCTTCTGCTAATGTTTATGTCATCCTGGTAAAAAGGTGTTAGAATTTTCCAAAATAATCATGATTTAAAAAGCCAATGAATAGAGTTACAGTTCTTTAAACTTTTGTATACACCGGGGAAAGAGATGAGGTAATTGATGACATTGTTTTCTCTTACGGATTGCCACGCTTCCACTTTGGATTCGTGTCTATTTAATATTTTTATTGTTTCCAGATAGGTTTCGTGGTTGCATGTTTTGTGGTGTTTCGCGAGCGATGAATTGCGGTCAAAATTTGCAACGACGCTGGGGCTACTCTTTGCATGCACTTAATTTTGTATACTTCTCCTGTTGTTGACTCCTTGTTTGGTTTGTCTTTAGGTTTTCCAAACATAGATCCAATGGTTCGGATTTGCTTGTTGGCCGTCCTGAAAAAGAATTTGTTGGATATCTTTTTGGAAGAACCCTTAGCATGCGGAAGACTACGAAACCAGACAGACAAACGGACAGACATCCCGAGTGCTAGGGACAAGCGAATATACTAAAGCCATTGCAAATATTAATCGCAATTCTTTGTTCGCAAAATACCACGAAATATGCAACCACGAAATCGATCTGGAAACAATAGAAACAATAGACACGAATCCAAAATGAAAACTAAGACTTTTTTTAGAAGTGTGCATATACATGGAACTCAGTCTCTAGAGTTTCTTCAACTCCCTACCAAACTAGGTCTGCGAATATTCAGTGGAACAAACATTCCGGATACATCTAAAGAGAAAATTTACTGAAGTCAAAGTTTATAATATATAATATAGTATATTAATTAAATTAAAATATTTACCTTTTGCACTGAATTTTTTACCATTTTTTCGCCAATGAGTTTTTACTATTTTAAATTACTTTTAACTGGGGTCTTACTATTAATTCTTAGTGGTAAATTTTAGTACGGTACAGGTTTTTTATTTTTAATAACTACTAATGTTATATTATTTTTTTAACATTGTAAAGAGCTTAGAACATGTTTTGTATAGGCGCTATATGAATGTATTTATTATTATATTCCTCAATTTGCAAGAGAGCTTGCTTGGGTGACGAAACAACTTTTCCTTAGACCCGTTCCAGACTCTGTATCTTTCATGCGCCATTTTTTAATTTTATTATTTACTTATACAGCCTACCCTTCGAAACCGAAGATTTCTGGCTGGGGTCAGCGACAAAAGACACTATTAATAATAAATTACACTTTGAATCAACGGAGGTACTATAATAAATTACACTATGAATCAACATGAAAAATAACTAGTTGACAGGATTGTGACTGATAGAAGAGACAGACTGTTTAAAAGAAGTAAGGTCATCATTATCGAAAACAGACTGGGGTAGACTGTTCCACTGGGTAATAGTTCTCGGGTAGAATGACAAACGGTGCGATGAGGTGCTGGTCGAGAGGGGAATGAAGCTATTGCTGTGGGTATGCCGGGATCTCCGTTTTATTGGCTGAAGGTGTTTTGAGGCCTCGATAGAAACATGTCCTTTGTGGATCTCATACAGGAGGGTCAGTCTTGAATCTGCCCTCCTTTGCTCTAGTGACCTCCAGCCAAGGTTAAGGAGCATGTTAGAAAAACAAAGAAGAATAAATACCGTGACCAAACATTAATGGTTTCTGCTAACTCACAACTAAACTTAAGTTGTTTTTTTTAAATTTATATAAAACACTGAAGAGAAGCACTGAGAGAGTAAATGTCTTGCTCGAGGAAATTACGCAGTGCAAGCGCTAGCGCCAGCAGCCAGGCTCGAACCATCAACCTCTTGGTCTTTGAAAACCATGTTTTGTGAACAGGGCTTCCTCATGAAATATTAGTAATAAATAAATAAAGAGGTTATAAATTGAGGTTTCATTCCTAGTGTACTTACCTAGTCACCTGGGTCCATTTCCCAAAATTAATTTGCAACCACTGCTGGACATCATTGGTTTTTGCCAACCAGCCGCCACTGGTACGGGCAGTGTTGCCAGGATGAACCACATTCAGACGCGCATTACGTGCGCCCCAGTTAGCATTGTACTCGGTGGAGGACAACATGGCGGAGTCTGGTAGCTTCATGTTTTCCAATCCGACATCTGATTCGCATTTTGGAACAGTTGGTACTGGCTCGAAACCTAAACATAAATAGTGCCTGAGTGACGATATTTACACTAGGAGATAATAACATTGCCTAACTTTTCCACAACAATCTCGCTGCAATTCACCCCATACAAGAGAATCCGGAATCCAGACTGGAATCCTGAAGCTGGAATCTAGAATCCGGAATCCAGAGGGATGGAACCCGGAATCCAGAGGAATGGAATCCGGATCCAATAGAATTTAAACTTGGAATCCAGAATCCAGAGGGACGGAATCCGAATCCAAAGGATTTTTAAACTTGGAATCCAGAATCCAGAGGGACGGAATCCGGATCCAACGGATTATTAAACTTGGAATCCAGAATCCAGAGGGACGGAATACGGATCCAAAGGACTGTTAAACTTGGAATCCAGAATCCAGAGGGACGGAATCCGAATCCAAAGGATTTTTAAACTTGGAATCCAGAATTTAGAGGGACGGAATCCGAATCCAAAGGATTTCTAAACTTGGAATCCAGAATCCAGAGGGACGGAATCCGGATCCAAAGGATTGTTAAACTTGGAATCCATGGATTATGTTACATGGGGCGATGACATATGGCCATAAATTCAAGAAATGTCAAATTATATGAAGATACGTGATATGCATCCACCGAATATGCTAACAGTTCATTTGCTAATTTCAGTCACTGTTCAGTTTAATACAACAATCTCAAGTTCAATACTCAAATCCAACATTTCTGTTCTTTGAGCCAAAAGTTCTGAAACTACTGTAGAACGTGTGGAAGAAATAATAAAGTAACAGTCAAATGTACGTTCAACAGTATATCTTCCTCGACAACTTGATTCAAATTCAATTTGATACAACATGGCTGGATGAATAACAAAGCAGCAAAAAACTGTATTCTAGCCGCTTATACATCTGTACTCAGCATAAGCGCACGACCCGGTACTCCCGATACAGGTTTCTGAAACGATTAAAACTTAAAAAATGTCTTTATCTTCTTCCAAAGCCTCGATCCAATATAAGTTGCTGCAGCAATCCATTCATTTTCTTTTGGGAAGCTGTTAATGTGAAATGCAGTTTACCTAGAGTGTTACCATAGAATATATTGCCTAATTTTTATTACCAAACGTATTATTCATTTTGTATAATAATAATAATAATAATAACAATAATAATAATAATATAATAATGATAATAATAATAATAAATAATTTTTGTAGCGCCTTTGGCAGGATTCTAAGGCGCTGCAACAATTTCAGAAAGGAATTAAACATTTCGTCACTATTTTGAGTTGCTTGCTTAGGTTTTGTATGGACAGCTAACTTATATTTAGTACCATCAAACGCAAACCATTGATCAAAAATACTGTTAATTGCAAAAAAACGTTTAATTGTTGAAAGCATTTTCATAAACTCTAGCGTATTGTTCTCTTACCTGTCTGGCATCCAAAAAGCTCCAGTCTCAAACACATGTAGCCGTTGTGCTTGACGTCAAATATGCGGATGAATCGCGCGACGATCGCTGGCTCAAGAAGATTTGCTGCGATTTCGTTTTGATCGTAGTTGCCTTTGAGAACCTGGTGGAATAGAAGCAATTACTAACACAACTGGCTTCTTGAGGTAACAGTTTTACAACGCTGTCCAATATTTATCTTGACGTTAAAAACAAATCATGTTAACATTTTCTTGATCAACCCAGCACTGGACACAGAAGATTTGTCGATAAGGTTTTCCTTGTACCTTTTAACATGATTTTAACGTTTTTATTTTATTTTTTTATTTAATTAATTTAGCCTAATGATATAATTACAATAACAATAACAATATTTATTGAGTAGACCTACTCACCAAAGGTGATTTTCAGTAGGGTTCTCCAACGTTAACTATAAAATTACATCAATAAGGCTAATACTATTAACAATATAAAGTGACTAAAAATTATGTGTTTCAAAGGCTAATAGGTACAACGTGATATAATAAAGTAATTGAAATACATAAAAAGGATCCTACCGGTAATTACATCGAGATAATAGTATTTTAAAAGCCCCTAAACTTTTACTTCTTTGATATTTTTTGGTAAAGTGTTCCACGACTCAGCTGAGATGTTAGTTGTTGTCCAGTATCCCCATTTCGGCTTAGCAGAGGTTTTCCTAATGTTTGATCTGCTTCTAGTGTTGTAACTATGAAAATCATTGTTCGATTACATGAACAAAAGAAAAACAAGTGTCAATGAAATGCACAAAATGCTGAGATGTTAGTTGTTGTCCAGTTTCCCCATTTCCGCTTAGCAGAGGTTTTCCTTATGTTTGATCTGCTTCTAGTGTTGCAACTATGAAAATCACTGTTCGATTACATGAACAAAAGCCGGAAAAACAAGTGTCAATGAAATGCACAAAAGAAAGAAATACATGACAGGCAGGTATGCGACGACAGCGCAAGCCAATTACTGTGGTGCCAGGCTTAAAATAAAAACTAAGATCTAGTTAATTATAAATTTAAAAGTAACATGTTACATGTATATATTAGCGGTCAATTTATTAGAGGCATTGCACGATGGACAGATGGTTTTTCATAACTGTGGGTCTTCTGGTTCACAAATTTTAAGTGCATCGACATAGTAGTTATATAGGACGGATTTAAAGCTAGTGATTTGAAGATTTGAAGACAGTTTGAGGTGTTCCATATTAGCATTCAACATTTTTGCTAAGAAATAGGGCATAATATTAAAGTTTTTCTATAACAAAATTATAAATTGCTTGATGGCGTGGAGGGAGTTTGACAAATTAGTTATTGTAGTGGTGATAAGTCTAAAGATTAAATTTAAAGTTTAGGGGGTCTCGTTTGTAATGTTTTAAAAATATGCAACAAATTTCTTCTGACAACAGGCATAACTTGACACCTAAATAATAATAGGAGTTGAAACAGAGGGAGACTTGGCCATTACGTGTGCTTTATAAAAATATAGTAATTTAAAGGGGTTATGTCATAGTAATGCGCATGCTCTCAACTCATGTCAGGAACAAAGCCTTCACAGTCATTAAACACACGTTGTAAGCTCAACAGGATAACAAGATGTGATAAAATGGTTATATATTGTGAAAACCGAAAGTGTCTAAATTCTAGAACACAATTTTGACAGCGAATAGATTTAACTTATTTAATGACTAGTCTGGACCGAAATTAAATTGATAGTTTGTAATCCTTTTTAATCTTCCACAATTTTAACCATCCAAGTTCCTTTATGACTGATCATCTCTTGTGTTTTTCTACTATGGTAACCTTCTATTTCTGGAGAATTTCGTACATCATAAAAATGCCTTAAATAGCCGTGACATAGCCCCTTAATAAGCTTCGATTCACTACTGGTTGAACAACAGGCTTCAATCAAGTTATGTTTGTACAGTGCGATTGCTTTATCGGTTTCTCAAAAAGGCCTACTCCGGGTCCTTAAGTCGCCGCGATTAAGCGCGTCTTACTGCGACTTAAGGCGACTTACGGCGATTTAAGGGAAATAAGTCTAAAAATGCCTGCGACTTACTGCGATTTAAGGCGACTTTAGGCGATTTAAGGCGATTTAAGGCGACTTAAGGCGATTTAAGCAAAATCGGTAAAAATATGGTCCCGACATAGTGCGACTTAAGAAGATTTAAGGCGATTTAAGGCGATTTAAGCCGACTTAAGGACCCGGAGTAGGCCTTCAAAGCTAAAAGTGGCTTTCTTGTGAGGAGTCTGATCAGAAGCCCTAATGTAGCAATAGTTATTTTAGGGCATCTTGAAACACTGTATTTTTTTCGCAACATCTCTTGATCTTGCAAATCTTGTTCGATGAATTTGACAAAGACCCTATATAGGGTTAGAAATAAGAAGGCGACGGTAGAGTATTCGACATGACGCAAGTTACTTATTAATGAAACAGGAAATGGCACTATAATTGCCCCAGGATGGTATATCCTATCAAACCCCTTTCAATGTGCTGCACTTGAGAAATTCTTGTTTGGGCTAAGAATAGATTCTAAATAATAGCGATGCACTGCATTTGGAAACATATACCATAAACGTCTTGTTAAGTACCATTCTGTTGGTCATAAATAAATTGAATTAAATCAATGTACTAAAATTTTTAGTCTGAATTATCTGTGGAAGATGCTAGACCAGGGTATAAAGTGTTTCCACCTGACGTCACAGCCGCCATTTTGGTGAACCTCAACCATAGAGTTATAATTACTTTCCTGAGTTAGGTACACCAACATGGCCGTCATACCCATTGTCATTTGAATCTCTGGAGACTGAGTGAAAACGCTCTATATATCGAAGTTTACAAATGATAACAGTAACATACCTTGTCATATGACTTGTAGTAACCGCCCGTCAAGCTGTGCCTAATCCTATACTCAATTGTCCACCGACTGTCGCCATCTCTGCCCTGTGTCGCGATTGCTGTAATCTTGGATATCTTACCCAGGTCCACCTGCAGCCACTGTTCCAAGTCTGCCTTGAGAGCACACCAGCCTCCATTGTCTCCCCCTCCTGTCTTATGGTTCAGACGCGCAAACTTGGGGGCGTAGTTCTCGTTCAGTTGGCTTGAGGAGGAGAACGCACTATCAGGCAGCGTGTCGTCCTCGAAGCCGAGGGCAGTTCTACATTCTATCTTGGGCGGCGCGAAACCTGCAGAGAGACAGACGTTTAGCCAATAACTTGTACTTGTAGTGCAGTAAAGTGTCAGATTCGTTGCGGAAGATAAGTACAGACCTAATTAATTACGGACAATTCTCACCTTTTGTGCACCCGTAAAACTCTGCTCGCAGAGCGATGTGGCTCCTCCATTCTTGAACGTTGACTCGAACATACCGTGTGATTATTGGTGGATCAAGCACTTGAGTGACAATCGCATGTCTGTCTTTGTTTCCATTAAATTGCTGAAACATGTTTGACACGTCAATTGGACTATATGTTCATTCATGTATATCACACTAAGTTGCACCTTCATGTCCTCCATTAAATTTGACATAAAAAGTTTTAAAATCATCAAGGGTAATAAGTCTAACTTATAACAGATTTTGAACATGTTGACCATAACACGTTGCCTGTAAAATGGCGGGAAAACGATACCTGGTGTCAAAATACGGTTGTTTTACAGTGTCTTTCATAATTAACTATAATAAAAAAGATGGCGACTTGGTTGTTAGAGACGTGAAATGTTTTAACATCACAATAGTTACAATTTACACATCAAAAGAAAGAAGGTTTGTATCAAAGCATGGTCAACTTTCGTCTCGGTTTCATGCAAAGGCTTTTCTACAATTTAGGAACTGTGAACTAAAAAAAGTCATTCCGATAGAGCGCTACATTGCACGTTACCTGTGATGTAGCAGCGAGAGCCAGATGGAGCCCGGCTCCCAGCAGGCGGCAGACAGACAGTGTTGACTTGGGAGCTGGCCTGTATGGGGCGCTCCAGTTTCAACAGCGCCACGTCATTCCTAAAGTGACGCATGCTAAACTGGGCGTGTTTGTAGAGTTTGGAAAGACGGAAGGTCTGTTGGAACTGAGTGCTGCCTGTGCGTCGGTGTGCGCCTGAGTAGAAATATCACATGGTTAATATTGGACACATTTATTTTATTTAGTTATTTTATTTAACGTCATGACCACTAAATGGTGGACGGAGAGCCTCAAACGGTTCTAGACCATGCGGTGGAGGTCTCAGAGGGCCTACGGTTAATTATCGTCCTTGTCCGAGAAGACGTGAAGGTCTAACGATTTGCGGATGTTAGAGCAAAGGCAACACCTTCTCCTCTCTGGCCTTTATGAAGGCAATCATATGAAAGATATCAGTAAAGTACTAACCAACTACAACTGTGTATCCGCTGGGACGGGGGTTTCTATCAACACAGTGGGCTGCGGTGAGCACCAAGTCGGGTTCAATAAGCGAACCGCCACAAATATGGCGTCCGTTCACACGCAGAGAGATCTGCCATGGCCAGGAGTGTGGAGAGGCGTCTTCACCGTTCACCACGCGGGCTGAGAAGGGTCTGTTGCCACATCCTGAAGAGAGAGAAATGATATGGGCTGTCTAATATAATGGACGTTAGAGTTTACCATTCTACGTAGCATAAGCTGTTGGCTTTTGGGCCTTGTTTGCATTTGAAGTCAATTCATTTTCTATTATCTGCATTGCTGGATTTTGAAGCTCATCCAAGTGCAGACTATTTCAGACCATTTCATAGTGTTTGTATTGTCTTAGAATTCAGTTTTGTCAAGGGATGTGACTGAAAGTATTCAGACATATGACAAGCTTAATCGGTTCCCTTATACAATCAAATTGAAGGATGGACATGAAACTAGAAGTTTAGACTGGATTATTGTTACCAATGCAATGGCTGGATTGGTTGTTACAAGTCCTTCTTGCTGTGCATTATCGCTGTTGTTAACTATACTTATACAGACAGCAAGTACATATATAGCAGTCGCCAGTTGCTACCTCTGTGATGTTGTGGAACAAATATAACTTTATTCTCAAATCGGCAAATTTCAACTGAACAAAATATCACTGAAATATATATGTTAAAGAATCATGTATACATACCCAGCGAGAGAGACAGACTTGAGAGCGCCACCAGGAGAGCAAAGTAGAGATGCATCTTGTCTTCCAGTTCAGTATCAGTTTGCAAAACTCAATCTTACTTATAAAGAGCTGTTGTTTGTACAGTTGTACAGGGTTATAGACATGCAGGCGAGACTGGAAATATTAACAAGTCACTCACGCCAAGAAGCTGACTAAACCCACGCTCCAGGTGTGAATGATATCAGCGATCCCGCCATTGCACTTCAGCCTTGTATAATATGCGCTTGAAAATATATCTACTTCTTTAGTTTATACATTTTGATTAGTGTGATATAGTTATATTCTATTTAAGAAATATAAAACAACGCTGTATTTTCCTTTGACTTATGGTAACACGAGTGCAAGACTGGAAGAACGAGAAATAGCTGTAGTAGCACGAACCAAACTTGTTTGAGTGCTTCCACACTCCAGCTATTTCGTGTTCACCCACACTTGTAGACTGCGAGCCGTCTCTTCCTTTTCCTCAGACCAGTATATAAGTGAAACATGAGCCACACGGCCAAACCCAAGCATCTTCCACTACCGACCCGGAAACAGCGAAATAAAGGGACGGCTCGCAGTCTACCACACTTGTATACCTGTTACCGTAACTCAACAGAAAGTGCAGGAATGTTTTCTATTTCCTTTGCTAAATAAACGCAGCCATTACACGAACAACGAATTTCTATGCTTTCCATCAAGTTATGATAAACGACTTTTAAGCAGTCACAACAAGCGCTATATCTAGGTTATTTTAAGTCTTGCAGTTCTCTTTAAAGACTGACAACATTTTCTCGTTCCCATAAAACAGTGAGAAAAAATGAGAATATTTACATGTAATTGTCTTCGAATAGATAGATAGATAGATAGATAGATAGATAGATAGATAGATAGATAGATAGAATCAATTAATAAAAATCAATAAAAAAGGTAATTATTCATTACAGGAACATTTCAAAAATAATAACAATAATATTACAATGTCGCAAACCTCAGAACTTGTGTTGATAGGGGAGCTCCTCGCTTCTTATAAATTTGCAATGGTTAACTAGTGCAGAAAGTGCAGATTAATTCGAGTTTTATATTAAAGAAAAGAAAGGAACGTAAATATTACTTATGCAGGCGTTCTATTTACTAAGCTCAAATTTATTTTGAATATTGATTTTCAATAGGTTATAGTCAAGAGCGGTTTGCACAACAGAGTAAAGCATTCGCTGACTTGCGAATATTATTCAAACTTTCCAGAAATGAATCGCAGATTAATGTCTGAAAATAGTCACTAGATATATTTAGATATGTCAGGTAAACTTATTTTGCAACTTTTCTTAGTTTGTGCCCAAAGCTTGGTGAATATCTTGAAGAGTGGGAGAACAGCAAAAGAAAACAAGTGCATGGTAAACGAATTTCAGCTCCCCTATTTAGGCGGGTCCGGGATGCATTCAACATTGAAGAGGAAATTGGTAAGGTCTGACATTATCCATGTCAGTATCATAATCTTGATTCATGAGTAGCTTCTAACTAAAGTTCTGTTCATCATGAGATTCCATGCACTCATATGTTCATTACATTGATTTCTAGCGTGTACTTGATTAGTTCCAGCGACGTGCCGTGTAGTAGGTAACAGGTGTTTGGCTGATAATAAATGCTAAGGACGGATACCTCATCTTTGCATGAAATTGACGGGATATGCCTAATATGGAACCTACTTTCTCTTAACTCGATCTATATAGATATCCATGATCTAGTACACCTGATGGACTGCATACGAGTACACCAGTGCCACAGGAAGCCCATTCCCTCAGGAGTAACTGATCAACTTATTAATGAGATAGAAACAGAAATATTATGGCAACGGTATGAACAGTATAAATACCCAACTACGGAAGAGTACTGTAAGACAAGCATGGGTCTCTTGATAAAGGAGCTATGGCAGGTATTTGTGACCATTCATATTTACAGACGTAGAAAATAGTGGGGTATCACACCAATTCCTTTAAATATTCTAGGTTTCCTTCCCTTTCGTTTGTTTCTTAGAATCCTGATGTCACAGGTCCCCTTGGTACATGAATTATAAACATTGCAAATTAAAATATTTCATGTCAGATAGTTAATGTTAGTTCCATGTGTCGAACAAGGATAGCAGTGGATAAAAATTGAATGGGATAAAAAAAAACCTCAAATATGTTATTGATTTAAATATGTATGAATATTTGCGAATTATGTAACGTGTTTCTTGTTTCCAGAATATGCAAGATGCAACAAATGGCAACGGAAAGAAATTCTACTTATACTCTGGCCACGATTCGACGCGTGAGTTTTATGATCTGTTACGTAACTAATAAAGTTAATAACTAATAAAGTTCTTTAGGGGTCCGAATTCTGGAGACGTTAAGAGAATCCTATCACTCTGGTAATAAGACATTATACTGTCTTGATCAAGATTATCGGTCACTCATGATCAAGCATCGCTTGCTGCACTGGGAGATACTTATTCAAGGGCTATTCTCAATTTGCGGTTATTCCTTTTTTTGTAAATTACCCATATCAAAATTATCCAATGTTCTGTTCATGCTCAATGAGATAGAGTATAAGTATGTTTGATTTTATGCAGGCTCTGTTTAACAATTGTATGAGAACCCAAGTCGGAATGGATATCCGGGAGGGTCAGGCTATATCCTCCATGAAACAATTGAAATATCAGCTAAAAGCAGTTCTACTGTTTTCTGAGACTCCAGGCACAATCTCCAAAACATTCGTTCCCCAGACATATCTTTTTATTCTTTTCAGTGATGTCTCTACTGGGATGTTTTAGCATCAATGGCGGATGGCCGCGATACGGGTCTATGATCCAGCTGGAGCTGTATGCCAAATCGTCTGATTACGCAGTGCGCATACTTTATGAGGGCACGGAATTACAGTTCCCATTCTGCGACCGCAAGCCGTGTCCATTGGCACAGTTTCAGAGATATGTGGAGACAGTTACACCGCGTAATCCGAAGGAGGAGTGCAAGACAACAACTCAGACGCGAGTACCTAATTCTCGTTACATTTAAGATGACGGTGTATTTCAAAAGAAGACAGTTTTAGCTAGATATCTGGAGGAATTTATTACAGCTTCAAACAATCCACAGCCTAATTATTAATTGTCACATTTTAAACTAAACTGAACGTTTAAGAAAAAGAATAAAATGTGACTACTTAAAACTTTGCCGCATAGATTAGTAATAGTATTATTGGAGCAAAACTATCATTTAAAACCCAGAGAGCTTGGGGGGAGGGTCAAATTGACCGTCCCCCCTGGCACTTTTTGCTTTCGCTCATTGCTTTTGATATTTCCCCAAAAGCTTTCTAGTAGCTGTTACTTTTTAGTAAACACATTTCTTGACGTGTATTTGAATTTGTTACCACCTTTGGATTTTTCTAACTGTATTTTTAACATTTGTACAAATATTAAAAACAGGAAAAAGTACTGGACAACACGTTTCTTTAAAGGTGAATGGGGGACCACGAGACCACACTCAATTAGAAGTTTTTGTGTGAGCGTGGTTGGCGCAGTCAGTAAGACCTCTGCCTCCCAAACAGAAGGTCTCGGTTTAATACTCGGCCTTGCCGAGGGTTGAATTTGAGAGTCCTTCTTTCGCCACACGGTCCGTGGACAGGGACGTTAAGACGTTGGTCTAGTCTCTCGACGTTCTATCGGGGGACTTAAAAGAACCCACGCACTTGTCGATAAGAGTAGGCTGATGCCGGTGTTGTGGTCTGTCACCTCCTCTCTATATAAAGCTACTGTATATGGGAGCCCGCTAATGGCGATATTTCCCTGTGGGTACTCTCGGCCATACATGGCGAAACTTGTAAAAAATAAAATAATATCTCCTGAATACACATGTCAAATTGCAGGCCTAACGGAGGAGGGGAGGAGGGTCCAAATGAACCCTCAGACATTCGTGTTACTCTGGAAGGCCCAATATCTCTAGAGTTAAGTAAGTCTATTTTAATGCATGTAACGTGTTGCTAATAACTCAATGCAAGATTCTAGGATCAGTAACCGAAAATAAATGTTCTGACTTGTATGTTCAACTTGTTGCCATAGCAGCCGTACGTGCTGTCTGCGGAGTGGGCTCGAGAGTAAGTAAACAATTATAAAACACTTTTGAAAGTCATTACTACTACTCTAAGAGACGACTAAAACTGAACACTCGCTTGAAACTGCTTCACTACTGTTCTGTACTAATTTATTAACATTGCCATTGGTCTATCAGATGCATATAACATAGAAAATCAAGACTTTGGGAGTCATCTTTCCCCTAACTACTTTCTCTGACTCACAGCAACGATGTTATCTTGTCGTCATTGTGGCATTTTGCAGAAGCAAAGCGAGGTCAGTTTAATGGACCCTCGCCCTGCAGCCGAGATTAATTGTAACGCAATATTTAACAAATAGATTCCATTTTATAATAATAATAATAATAATAATAATAATAATAATAATAATAACACCTTATTATATGACAACTCTGATTTCTAGGGCCAATAACCAAATCATGCGTTCTGTTTGGCTGAAACTTAGGTCCGTAACTTACCATACAGACTTTTCGTCTGTAGCGGACTTCAAAACAATGTCGAAAGAAA
>JANVCJ010040217.1:0-13576 GCA_026413505.1 Epizoanthus ramosus | reverse complement strand
CGCTTCTTCTTTTGCTCTTGTAAGAATCTTTTTTACAGCTTCGCCGCTGGCTACATGAGTTGTTTTCTGTTGGCTTTATATAGCAGCCGTACCTATGGAACCTATAATTAAAATTTGCTGCTCAAGCAGACATATTTACCAATAATGCAAGGTTCAAATAGAGAAGTCATGCTTTCCTTGCAAAATGGAATTAGACTGGATCGGACTATATTCAGTTCTATTGCACCGAGTTCAGCAAAATGCTTGTATTGATATGGTCATAAAAATCCACTTCCTCAAGAAACGATATTGCTATATTAAACATAATTTAGTAAGAGTTGAAGTTTCATAATTTAGTCTCAAAAGTATACCACTAAAATCGCTTGATATTGACTAAATAATAACTATGGTGTAACACTATGTATTTGAATCCAATAAAATTGCATTCCACAATAATTGTATACATACATCCCAATTTAAATACGAGTGCGAATACAAATTGCGAATATACAGATTTTTGCTCTATAGTAATACTGCATCAAAAGTTCGTCAACAAACTGTTACTATGAACAAAGTGGGGAGACGTGTTCTCAGTTCAACTTACGACTACTGTTCAGCTTCTATACTTCGATACAGTACTGAATCCGAGGAACGCTCAGTCTTACCTTGCAGGAGCTTCAGATTTGTAACAACGAACAAACTCCGCCGTACTTCCGACCCAGGCAACAAAACCGTCACAGATATCTTAGCCAAGGGACAAACTGTCGTACAGCCGGACTGGAGAAATGAACCAAGCGATAAAAACGACGTACGTAGTTCAAACAACTGCAGAACTGTAGTCAACATAACCGCCATGTTGAGCAAGTCATGTTTGACTATATTATTAATTTTGATGCAAGTTTTAGCCATGCGTGAAAAATACCCACGTGCTAGAAACATCTCACTTATTTATTGTCTCAAAGAAGCCCTGTCAAGATCTGTCATGCATCCATGAGAACTTTGCGGATGAAACAGAATTTCTTAGGGCTAATAAAATTCAGAATGGTGTAATATGTTTGCGTCTCAAACAAATTCTCTTTCTCGGGGTTTGTGCTACCTGGGCGCAACTCAATAAAACTCTTACAAGTGTAATTTACAAGTATAGCTATTGTCCTCGACTTCTGAAACAATAGTTGCCCTTGTAAATTACAAGTGTAAAATCTTTATTGATTCGGCCCCAGGCTAGATGATAAGACATGATAAGAGTGTCTGAGTTCGCATTAGAGAATAACAAAGGTGACACAAGAGTTTTGGTGTTTAGATTTGCTTAGAATTCTAAACTCCGAACATTTGGTGAGTTGCAATTGTGTTTCGATCTTATGTAATTTCCTGTGCCAAACCAAAAGGTTGTCTACCGTTGCCATGGTAAGATATACAGTCATTGAAGTCATATACTGCCTCGAAGACTATGCAGTCATCAATTTCTGTGGTCTAGTTCTTTTCATACGTTTTCAGAATCATTTGCTTTGCATTTGTGTCCATGACTATTGAGCCCCCTCCCCTCCCCCCCCGGCCGCCGTTACCAAGTGTCACTTAACTTTCAGCTGTACTGCAGCCAAGAAATTGGTCACTAAAATCTACCCTTCATTAACACGTTGGGTTATAACCCTGTATTCATGGTACTTTAACTTGTGTATCCGGCGTGTTTTATTACTTTTTATATGTTTAAAACCTTAAAATACATTTAATTTCGGTTTTAATTGAAAACCTAGTCTTGCCTGACACTACCATAATCTTTTAATATTGAAGATACACCAAGAAGCTATGCTCTTCTTATTTGGGCGGTCTGATACAAAATTCATACGAGTTTTGTACAATTACAGCAATCCTCATCCACAGAAATTAAAAAAACCTGTCGAGCACGAAATACTCTGATTACCATCCCCAAACAAGTGAAAAGTGCCTGAAGAAGGTAACAGCATCCCTGAACATAACTAACAAACTGGTGACTGTCCGTCTGTCCATCTGTCTCAGTCTGTCTGTCTGTCTGTATTCCACTTATTCTCTGTCATTCTCTCTTTACTCCACTTATTCCAAAGTGCTGCTCCGCTGTTGCTTGAACTTTGTTATATAAACACGTGGACCCCCACCCCACCCCACCCCTCTAAAGTCGGGTCCCGTCAGAAATTATGTTTTCTGACCTCTTTCCTTACTTCAGTGGCCGGCCAGTCAAAGGCTTGTATCCACATTGGTCACCTCCGAACTTATCACCGTTGGTGAAGCGTGCCTCTCGTTATGAACACTTGGTCGCGCTGACAGTTTAACTAAAACGTTCTGACACGGTCCCTTGCAGGGCGACATACAACCCAGGATTTCGTTAATGGCGCACCGATAGTTCTTGCTAAATGTGTAGTAGACAAACGGGTTGAGAACAGTGTAGCCGTACGAGAGAAAGTCAACAGTAAAGTGCAGTCTTTGCGCCTCACAAGGCAAGTGTCCTTTCCATAGGAAATAATACAAAAAGGTGTAAATGTTAAACGGGAGCCATGTTATGAGAAATACCACCACCACACTAACAGCCATAAAAGTGACCTGTGTGTTCTCTTTTGCTCGCACATTCCGTGCAATTCGTCCCAAGTTCTGTACTTTCTGCGTCCACAACACAACAGCTATTGCCGAGTACAACACGACAAGAACTGCAAGAGGAAGCGCCAGGAAAATCCCGAAAAATAGTATGAATTGAATTTCACTTGCTTTCGTAGTATCGAAGAACGGTTTCCAAGAATAGTAACAGTACACCTTGCCTTGGAGGCGGATTATTCGCATTGTGTAGAAATACGTGGAATAGAACGCCGCTGGTATGACCCAGGTAACAATAACTATCGCTAAGCATGTCTTCTTTCCAATCTTTGATTGCCTTGTTGGAAATGCGATGGCGTAGAATCTCTCAAAAGCAATTATCACCAGACTTTCAATGGAAACAGCAGACGCGACATCACCGAGAAACGGACACAGCTTACACAATGCCAGCCCGATTTCACCGCTCACTGGCCATCGGACAGGACCTAACGAGAGTTCGATCACACGACGAGGAACAACAAACATAGGGACCAACAGATCTGATATTGTCATGTTTAGAATCAGGAAATGTACAACGGTTCGCATTCGTCTGTTTCTGGCTACGACCGCCACAATCATTGCGTTCCCTGCAAGTGCAAGAAACAACAGCAAGTAGTTTGCTGCAGTTTTGACGACTTTAATTTGTGGCGAGTCCACTTGAAGCCCACAGCTCGACAAGTGGTACGTTTCGTTGTAATGGGAAGTCAAGTTCCCAGTTTTGTTAAGGTGTTGCATTGTGGTTCACGGCAATTTGTGGATGTATCTTTGTTTAGTTCGTCCTTTGGTAATATCTTTGTCTCTGATTACGTCTTCAGTAAAAGAAGTACCAATCTTTCCTACATGACCATTCAGCGTTCCATTCCCGATCCGAACAGGCGGAGAAGGTCGGAATGGCAAAAACGTTTATAGCAATATAAATTATCTTAAAGAATATTGAAAATCTATAAACTCCAAGAACACAGATTTCAGGTGACACATGTACCAAATCACCTTCGCTGAAACCTTTAAAGCATCTGTTGAAAATGATTAAAGCAAATGGATTTTATAAACGAGTTATAGGTCAATATAAGTGAACGTAGCGCATGGTAGCGTGTTAAAACGCCTAGTGTGTTGTAAAACTGGACTGGAATAGAATGAATGGACTGGACTGGAACGAGTTGAAGTTGCGGCTGTGAACTTTGGAGTCAGTAAGTTATACACACACAAACAAACAAACTAAGAAAAAAATTAAAATAGGTTGGATCGGGATCTATAATCGTAGTTTTCACTAATCACCGTGGAGCCGTATTAACTAATATAATTTCTCACTATCTAGACTATTTCAGTATTCAAGTTCATATTGTTGTGATAATAGTTGCTTTTCAAAAATGTGATGTATATAGGCTAAAAAATGTTTAGATCAATAAAACTAAAACGTTTTCGACCGTAGGGTCATCCTACCACTGATGATGGATCTAATTTTATGGATCTAAACATTTTTTAGCCTATATATATACCACAAGTTCATATTGTTGTCAAGGTTGGCTCGGTACCTGTTTTATATGTAAGGCAACTCTAAACATAGAAAGTGAATTTTGACAGCTTGTGAACAGCACTGTCAATCCCTCATGTCAGTGCGCAAAGGCCCGCGGGACAGTGGCTACCTTACCAACATCCAAGCTCTATATACCTATCGTTCAATCTCAAATTTGCGCAACATTCAAGATTAGCATGGCTACCTCGTTCAGCTCGCCAGCAAAAGCAGTTTGGAGGTCAATAATCTCTGTATTCAGTTCGGAGGGCCCGCTTTGAAATCACTTCATAAACGGAGCCTTTCGTTTCCTCTCGTAGTCAGTCTTCGATTTCAGTAAAGTTACTGATAATGTATGCTATCTAAAAGACGAGTTTTATTTTGAGTCCAATTTGTCCTAGAGTCCACTCCAGTTAATATTTCAGAAACTTCTATTTGTTTGAGTTTTTCCAATAAACTAACATAACTGTGTACCAATTTCCGATGAAAGTTATTGAATATGATTATTGTATTTGCAAAAAGATAATAAGATGTGGAATCTAACATTTACAATATCAATCATCGTTTGTTAAACACACAAACCCACTCGCCAATCGTAATTTATTTGTCTGTTGATTGCCAAGACAAACACCGGAAACAAATACACTTAAAATGCGGTGCTCAGAAACGAACGACAACGAAAATGGCGCAAGGATATTTTTTTCTAAGAAGAATATTTTATTATTTATCGTCCAATGTACTAAGATGTATTTTTCCTCAAGATACTGTATTTATCATTTTTTCATGTGGATGGTACCAAAACTCCGTTTGACTTATCAACTCCACTGAAAACATATAAAGATGTTTTCGTTCGCCAGTAATATCAGTGCTTGTCAAAGTTGTTTACATTTTTTTAAGTGATTGTTAAATAAAATTGACACCACTTCCAGTTCCCTTTTATTAAAATCTTAGTATGAGTTGGAAGGAAGAAGACGTGATAATGTGTCACTGATATGTTCGACCAAGTTTAATGCAGTGGCTTAGTGGCTTTGATCTGTTGAAAACGCGCCAACTTCTCACAAAAACGCATAAATCTTAAGGCGCTGTTACACTGCAATTTTCTGAGCAATTTGTCTCGCAACTGAAAGCCGTTGCAAGATAGGTTGCTGGAGGGGTGTTACACTGCAACGGCGCTTGAAAGTTGCTGTAATCGTTCCGAAAAGTAGAACTGAATTCTATTTCATGCAACGTTGCGCGCAACAAAAACATTGTGATACAAGTCGCCCTGTTACACCGTGTAATTCTGCAGCACCTTCTCTCGTAACAACGTTCAGAGACAAGCTGCTGAGAAAATTGCAGTGGCACAGCGCTTTTAAAGGTGATCAGTTTCTCACTTCCGAAAAGCAGGTGAAAAATTACAGATCTGGGATTTAATACAAACAATCGTATTTTCGGTATAAATTTCGGCAGCATTCCTGACAAATACATTGGTGGAAAATGTTATTCAGTATTTCGTATTTAATGATGTCAAATAAATTTCAGGTTGAGGTTGCAGTGGCCTGCAGCCAGATAAGAGTTACGAGTTCAAGTTGCATAGCTTCAGTTTATTTATAAGCCATACCGCATTGGAAAGGACCGGTGTAGTCATTTTTAGAACGAAGAAAGTCACTTCGCTTGTTGTTGTACTTGTCAGAACTACCCACGCAGGAAATCGAAAAACATAATCAATTTCCGCAACATTCACGCAAATTTCGTTGCAATATCAATAATAGAAAGATTACTAATTGTATAGTTCCAGAAAATATCCATACCCCCATGGAGGGTTTTTGTTTCCTATGACCCCCCATCCCCTTGGAATTTCTATTCCAGGGGGTGTTATAGTACCCCCCTCCACCCTGACTGGTGTATGACTTCCAACCACACTGTGTAGATTCCACTTGGCAGAGGAAACGTGTTAGCTGGTATGATGCAAATGAAGTCAGAATCTCGGAGCAGTATTTTCGTTAGTTATCCAATGTAAATTCACTGATCTTTCCGAGTGAATAACGTGTGGCATGGTTAGGGCCCATATCCAGACACTGCTGTGTATATGTTGCAAACTTAGGCCCTCTTCAAACAGTGAATTCCTGTCATGTCAAATTCAGTCGAATTTAGCAAAAATTCAGCAATTACTTTTAAAAATGTCACAACATGACATACAGTTGTCAGATTTAATGCTCCTGTTGAATGTAATTTTGCTACAGACTACTGAAGTTGTGTTAAATATTTAAAATATGAGCCCTGAATCATAACACAAACATATGAGGGGTAGTCATTTTGACACCCCTCCCCCCTCCAATAATTTATAGCATTTGGCATCTAAGATCGGGGTAATGGCCAAAAATCATGGAATTTTGAAAACTAGAAAAGGTTGTAGAAAATTCATGGCCATAGTCAAAAGTCATTGAATTATGTTTTGTTAAAAAGTGGCAGTGGAAAATCACCAAATGAATGTTTTGTGCAAGATAATACCAATGGTCAGTGTAGCCCAGTACTGGGGGAGTGCATGATCTGATTTATGTTGCGGAGTTTCATACAACAACTGGCTTAATCTCATACCTTGTAAAAAGGAATTCTTGTAATCCGTCATGCAAAAGCTGCGTTACAATTTCCTCAAATCTGATTGATTCATTAACCTCTATAAATTATTCATTTTAAATTTGGTCACACTATAATAATAATGTATATAGCTCCCATACGAAATTGCAGGCTGTTAATACCAAATTACCCTCTGTTTATAACAAATAGCGTTCTGATTATACCAAATTGCGCCCTGTTTATACCAAATTGCACTCTGTTTATACCAAATTACCCTCTGTTTATACGAAATTGCAGGCTTTTTTATACGAATTTGAGCACTGTTTATACCAAATTGCACCCTTTTTTTATGCCAAATTGCTTTGTGTTTATACAAAATTGCGCTCTTATTATACCAGATTGCATTCTGTTGATACCAAATTGCACACTGATAAAGTCACTGTATATTCACATCTGTAGAGGTTTGTAACTAACACTAACTTAGAAATGTGACAAAGACGTTTTGCGGATATTTGTTGTTTCCTTCATATCGACACTGAAGTTTACTCAGTTGAAGTAAGAAACATCTTTTTGATTCCGAAAATAAAATGGCCTCAAAGTCTATCTACACACAGTCACAGCGGAATAGACTCAGTCCGAAAGATACACTTTCTCTACATATGATACGCCTTGCTGTCAAATGAGCTGAATCTTGTTGTTGTTGTTGTCATTATTGTGGTTGTCATTGTCGTTTTCATTGTTGTTGTTGATGTTGATGTTGATGTTGGTGGTGTTGTTGTTGTTGTTGTCGTTGTCATTGTGGTTGTCATTGTGGTTGTGGTTGTTGCTGTTGGTGGTGGTGGTGGTGGTGTTGTTGTTGTTGTTGTTGTCGTTGTTGTTGTAACTGAGGCTGGTTCGTGTTCTTCAGATGTGAGTACAAATCATCCCAGCAGCTTAGTCCAGACGTATACCCACCACCACGCCTGGCTTCAGTTTGCTGCACTTGCTTTGTCTCTCGCCAAGACAGTGAATGAGCCGGACAAGTCTAGTAAGTACAACAACATGTATCCTGACTACGTTGTAAAAGGGTTCGCAGGGATAGTTATATAGTACCGAGATTCACTGAATGTATTTTCAGCTTGGTGTCAACTCTACAAAGCTAATTGTCATGTACTATTTCAAGAACGAGTGTGAGTGCTTCTGAATCTGTATCTGAATGTTACTGCGCTAAAACACCCTGCTGGGTTCCAACTGCGCAGGAAAGTCACGGACACTAGTCATTATAATGGCTGATAGATAGCAGTTTCTCAAAGTTCACATTGCTAGTTAGGAAAGATTTAAATGAGTCAACTGATGCAGCATTCTATCTTGGTCAGGAAGATTATTCCATTCTGGAATCATATGTGGTAGAAATGATGATCTGTAGCAGTTATTGTTTGCTCTGATGTTCCTGAAACAGTTCTGGCTGTTCGTTCTCCTGGTTGGGTGTTCTTTGCTCGACGTTCTTGTAAACTCTGCCAGCCAATGTTTTTGATCATTCGCGTAACACTGGACTCCCGGCTGTAATCTCCTGTAACGAATCGTGCCGCTCTGCGTTGGAGTTTCTCAAGTGTAGCTTCATCAAGGTGCTCCAGACACCTAGAAACAGACGAAAGCGCAGGGACGCTTCCTTTACAATTTCCATTTCCATTCTATTTGCTTCATAAAATTTGATACTTCTCTTTAAAGAATTATTGACAGTAACTTAGAATGGCCACGTCATAAAAACAAGATGGTGGGAACAAATTTTATTCTTTAGAACGTTTAATCATTTGGGTCCAGAACTAACCACAAGTAGTCAATTCAACTCTGGTAGACTAGTTTTTATAAAACTAGGTTTTCTACGTCGGCGAGTAGGCCAAATGATGGGATTGATCAACTAAAGGTTCTGACGAAGGGCTTGCGCTCGAAACGTCAGCTGAGATCTTTCACCCTCACGGCGAAAAAACATAAGATATCAACTTTTAGTTGATCAGTCCCATCAATTGTTAGTCAGTTGTTCTTTTTTAACTATTGACAAACCCAGGACCATATATATTGGTACTTGGCAGTGTATATTGTAACATAAACTGCCAAACTTGCTGTTGTTTTAATAAATGATTTTAATGCATTGGGTTTCAAACATCGCTGTGACTTGAATCAACACAAGTGTCTCACTGACACATTTACAAGTCCATGTTTTAAAATAAACTATAACGCGAGCTCTGATTGGTTAAAATCCATTTACCATAACTCGATGAAAACCAGAGAAATCATTGTGTGTGTGTATTATTATGTTTATTTAATAAAGGGAATGGAAAACCAATCCAACATTTCAGTTCTCATCTTTTTACCTGAACCCCAAACATATTTCTAAGCCAGGTACCCATTTACACACCTAGATGGAGAGAAACCGTGTGAGAGTGAACACTAGAGATAGAGAGAGAAACAGTGTGAGAGTGAACACTAGAGATATAGAGAGAAACAGTGTAAGAGTGAACACTAGAGATAGAGAGAGAAACAGTGTGAGAGTGAACACTAGAGATAGAGAGAGAAACAGTGTGAGAGTGAACACTTGAGATTGAGAGAGAAACAGTGTGAGAGTGAACACTAGAGATATTATCAAGTGACAGAGGCCAAGTTCATAGTATTGACCGTTAGGTCTAAAGTTTGACACGTCAACTACTGACAAAGGGGAACCACATCTCCTACCCAGCAGTAAACGTATTCTCTTGATATCATAGACTTGAATGTGGACTACGTTCGCACAGCTGGTTTGTTGCATATGGATTGTATCGACCTTGCTACCAAATGTCTCACTTATGCCAATGCTACTAAAGCTGAAGGTGGGTGCAATGTTTCCCATTTTACCACAAAATCGTGAGTTAAAATCTGTACAGGAACGTTATTGTTGTGCTGCCTTTAAATTTGCACGTATTAGTTTGTTTTTGTATTATCCATGTGCTCTCTATGGAAACCGCCAGTGCGCACACTGCTCAACAACGCTGTATATGCCTATTCTGAGCTGTTTGTGCCATATCTGACATAACATGGACAACTATTAAATTATGGTATGTTTGCAGCAAGTATATTATTGAGCAATATTTTTCCCTTTCACGCTGTTTTTTTATCCCACTATTATTCTTTCATTTCTATTTTGTTTGTGCGTGCTTGCTATATTCTTGTTCTTATGTACTTAATTCCACTCCTTTCTTTCCTACCTCCTTTTTCCCATTGTTCCTACATTCCTTTTTCTTCCGTCGTTTATTTGTTCAGTCCCTCCATGCTCCTGTCTTTCTCAGTAGAGTCAGTGGGACGTTAAATATATTGCTCTATGCTCTAGTTCTTTTTTGTTATACGCTTGCATCTTATGTTTCGCCATCCAAATTGCCTCAATAAATAATTTCTGACACTATGTTCATCTATTTTCCCAAGACGAAAAAGATAGCAACAAAAGAACACAGTCGCTGTCGTCCATCTCAGAAGTTGCTACAAAGAAGGAAACATCTTTAGATCGTAAGACTGTTCCAGGTCAGAGTTCAAGGCAAACCAGCAGTGACGAATCAACCTCTGACAGACGAACCTTCTCTCAAGACTCAGTGTTTGAAGATACCACTGACAGTCCTGTGCCCCACCCAGACAGTAAACACAGCTGTACTGTTAAATCAGTACCTGAGGAGGGGGCCGTGGCGAGTAGTAGCACGACTGCATCGGCCTCTGAAGAGAGTGTTGGTGAGACTAAACCTACTCTTGAGGGGGAGGGTCTGGCTACTAGTGACATACAACTAACACTTGTAGGAGAAACCGTTCCCACTAGTGAGACAAAGCCATCACCTGGAGAGGTAGCTGTTGCTGTTACAGAGACCAAGCCGATGGAGAAGGGGGAGGCAACTGAATGTACAGAAATAGTCCAGGTTCAGGGCGGCGCTGTGGGTAATTCTACGTCACATCCTGAGGCAACCAGCCAAGAAGACAATTCAGCATCTCCAAAAGAGTTGCCTTCAGGAAAGGAGGAAAGTAGTTCATCAGAAGGCGCAGTCAATAAGAGAACAGGGAGTTCATTACTGTCACGAAAAAGTGACAGCAGCACAACAGGTGAAGCTCTTTCATCCAGCGAAAGCGTGAGTAGCACTGTTGCCCCAAGCAACGATGAGTTGGAGCTGGTGTTTGCTAAGGGAGCTCAGGAAAGGATTCTTGGGCTGCTTGGTGCAATCTTGCCTCAGGACTCCAGGGTTAGTGTACCTTCTGTCTTTTATTTATTTATTTATTTATTTATTTATTTCGCTTCGCCAGATCAAAATACATATCAAATAAGAACAAGGTACAAACAACGTACAAGACAGGGTTAAGGGTTAAAAAGGATTACAAATACAGAAAGTTATGAAAACCAACAAAAAGGTAGAAAGGCTGGCCGGGAAACCACAACAGCTTACGCCAATTACTGTGGCCAATAACTCTGCTGGGTTTGTCAACTATTTGTGTTTTCCTGTTTTGCTACAATAACTTTAGGATATATTACTTCTGTTATTGAAAACAATATGGCACAACAGAATCTGTTTTGTGAATAAGATTGATTTTCACTGAAACATTTAGGTACTAGAAGTATCTATCTGTTGTCGTGAATACATTTGCATCAAGTAACAATTGACGTGAGCAACAGTGACTACAATTCGTCAGTTTGTAGTAAAATAAGGGAAATTAATGGTGAAAATAGTAAAACGAAGCTCCCTTCTAGTCACTTCTTAAAAATTACCTTTTCCACACCCCCGTCACTGAATGAAAAATTGGCTCCTGAAAAAATAATTCAAACACCCAAAAGATATTGCTGGCTACGGGCGTGGTATCACGAATTAGCCTAACAACAGAAAACCGTGTAATATTTACCGGATAGCTGAAATCTTTTTTAATTGTTTCCTTCTTTAAGCTTGGTCACTGGGCAAAATGCTGTACTGGTATAGAAGAATTCATTGCCGATAGGTTTCTTCCAGCACTTTTCAAGATCGTCAGGTAAGAAAATATCTTTTTACACTACCACAGCCACAAGGTCAATTCCTACACATCTTGGAAATTTTGTAAAAATGCCACATTTATTTTCTCCCCACCCCCATGCAAGGGTATATTAATGGCTTGACATTCTATGTTTTCCACGGCTAAGCTTAAACGTAGAATTATAGTAATACAACAAAGCAAACATGTTGCATAAGGGTAAAGAGAGGTCCCTTGTACCCAGCAAAACTGTGAAGAACAATGTTTAAGTTCCAAGGCAGTTGCTGTATTGTCTATTGAATGAATTGGTAAAGTGGTTGCTGCCATATACACGATTGGGCTTTGGCCACTATTTACTCGCTTCCCAAAGAAAAGGTCATGATGGTGTTTTGATATCATTTTGTGTTGTGTAATTGGGTTTCTGAACATCACTTCTAAGACAGCAGGTTTTTTCTGCTTTTCAGGAATGGCCGCGCAGATGAGGAAACTCGCAGCTTAGCTCTTGGCATCTTGGCAAAGTTTCTCCAGTGCAGTAAGCCAAACGTAAGCAACTCGAGTTAATGTACTCTGCAAAGCATGAATATGTTGTTTCATGGAAGTTTTCGTGAGCTATTCCATTGCTTCCGTCCCAAAAGTCCAGACAAGATTCCTTGCACTATTTAAGAGGAACACACACACAGTAAATAAGGATCCCCAATGGTGACCATCTTTAATTTGTACAATTGTTAACAACTTCCTTATGATAATAACCCCATCAAGTATTTAATTTCAAGAGTGTGCAGTAAACTCTGTGAAACTTCAACTGGCCAGTTAATTCACATGCTTTGCAAAATGACGTACTGAAAGTATCTTTACAGTTTCAAATTTTGTACAGTTTTCTGAAGTTTTTTGAAAATGAAAGAATATAATTCAAATATTATCCATTTCGTCAGGGTGAACAAATAACAATAGAAACTATTACACTGTTTAACGAACTGTGACACTGCTCGGTGTTCTTGGAAAGAGATTAGAAACACTATTAAACAGAAAAATGTGTTGTCTTGATACTGTGACTATACATATGCACCGCATGCCACTAACGTGCTGCTGGCATAACACTGATATGCGACTGAGTGACCCCTATCACACGAATTTGATATGCGACTGACTGACCCTATCACACGAATTTGATATGCGACTGACTGACCCCTATCACACGAATTTAATATGCGACTGACTGACCCTTATCACACTAATTTAATGAGACAACCATCAACAATTGCCACATGACTGTGTATCATATGTTGGACGTATGTTGGGCACATGTTGGCCTGTGCACAGCTGACATGCGACCAGCACATAACCGATTCACGGCTGACATAGTTGGTAGAGCACGTTACAGTGCAGAGTCTTCACGTTTCCACTCTTGTTTTCCCTTCTACCAGATTTCCGATAAGGCTGTAGCAGTGTACCGACAGAAAGGTCCCATTAAGACTGAAGGAGAAAGTAGCAGTGAAGATACTTTGGGAAGAGAAACTGTTGAGTTCCTTGCGGAACTTGGAGCTGAATATCTGGCAAGGTATGTTCCTTGATAAAAGTCTGCTTCACAGCCATGTAATAGGATTTTGCTAATTTCAAAAGCCTCACTCGAACATCATTAATGTGGACACTAAAGGGACAGAACCAATTGTCCGTACTAATACGGAGCTGTCTGTATTAGAGAGGTAGCCATGTTAGAGAGGTGTCCATATTAGAGAGGTATCCATGTTAGAGAGGTGTCCATGTTAGAGAGGTGTCCCTGTTAGAGAGGTGTAGAGCGGTGTCTCTCTTAGAGAGATGTCCCTGTTAGAGACCCTTCAGGACCCCCCTTAATAGTGAATTTACCTTGAATTTACATTTTTAAATTTACCTTCAAGACTGTCAGGACCCCCTCCTATTCCTTTAAAACATTTCGGGACCCCCACTTTCTCC
>JANVCJ010040106.1:0-13579 GCA_026413505.1 Epizoanthus ramosus | reverse complement strand
CAATGCAATGACTGCAGTTGGGTTCAAGGGCTCATCAGTTTAAATACTCCCGCACATTTTCGCCATTGTTATGGTTCAATAGAACATGCCTTGTGACGCTGGTCACTTCAGTCACACCCCCCCCCCCCCCCGGCATAAAGACATGTTCTGAAGTTGTTGCTTAGTGTTCATTAGGGAGTATGCATATTTTATGGAACCATGCATTGCCAAGTGAACATAGTACAAATAACTTCATAAATGTATATATTATTGTTGATGTTTCAGCCGCATGTGCCAACTAGCTTCTTTTGACGATGAGCAAATGCAGACAGTTTTTGTTGCTTCAGTGGAAGAACTGGACCCTTCAGAAGAGAGGTGTGATCAAGACTCTATTTGAAATAGGCCTGCCACTGTTTTTCATTCTTATTTTGGTGTTACTACGAGTGACGAAGATCAAAGATGAACACGAGAAAGCAGACAAATATACTGCATTTAACATTGGGTCCCTTCCTGGTGGCTTACAATCTCTTCAACATCTAGCATTTACTCCAAACACAACAGAAGTTAAAAATGTTATATCAAGTGCATGCAAGCGTTTGCATCTCGCTATTCCAAGAGCATTTCGAGATGAAGCAGAAATGGTGGATTTTCTGAGTAGTGGTTTCATGCAGGGGAATTCAAGTAATGCGAATTATCTTGGTGGTATTTATTTTGAAACAGCTCCCTCAGATGCAGAGGTTAGATACAAAATTCGTCTTAGTTCAAGGGAAAGAAATTCCAAGAAACAAAAGGAGAACTTGTTTTTGGATCAGTCAACATCCTGGCATACAAAGTTTATGTTCCCACAGTTTCAGGTGCCTGGTCCAAGGAATAACAAGTCAATGCATGGTGGTCCTCCAAGCTACTACAGTGAAGGATTCTTAACACTTCAACATGCCATTGATTCTGCTGTCATGGAATACAGAACAAATAAATCAAGCTCTGATGTGACTGTTTCTGTAAGACGATTTCCATATCCTGACTATATCAAGGACCCTTTCATCCTTGTTATTCAGCAGACCCTGCCATTGTTACTCATGTTGTCTCTGGTATTTACTGCTTTGAATATAGTGAGAAGTATTGTGCACGAGAAAGAAAGAAAACTGAAGGTAAATTATTTATTAATTTCTAGCAAAATGAGAATTATAAATGAAAACGAAAGTGAAAATGAAAATGAAAGTGAAAGTGAAAGTGAAAAAAAATTAAATTCTTTGCAGCATTTAAATGTTAAATATATTGCACATCATATGAATCATAATATACTAGACACCTTGGTCAGATAATATGTGGACAAAATTGTGTAGACCTACTGACCATAAAAGCTTACAATAATGCATGCATAGTTAAATCACATTTTCTCTCTTAGGGGTCAACCAAAATATTTTATAGTGAAGTACTGAAAGAGTTGGGGTGTTTAAAGTTATCAAAGTTGATACACTGATATGATGCAGGAGAACATTTACTGGTAGTATAAAACTAGCTTTACAAGGAGGGGGGGTGGGGTGGTGCTAAAAATTGGCAATTGGTCTTAATTTGGCATTGATATGTCTATATATTCTAGTCGGTAAACCCATTTTCATGCTGGCACACATACATCTGCATGCTTATGGTTTTTGTGCATTGGTTTCAGGAATCGATGAAGATGATGGGTCTGAGCAACTGGCTTCATTGGACTGCATGGTTTTGCAAGTACTTGTTATACTTACTTATCACCATGGCAATTGGGACTGTACTCTTCACTGTCAAATTCAATGACAATGGCCGTGTCCTGAACAAGAGTGATCCCAGTTTAATATTTGTCTACCTTCTCTTATACTCTGTTTCCTCAATCATGTTCTGTTTTTGTGTCAGTGTTTTCTTTTCAAAGGCCAATGTTGCTGCGGCAGCTGGAGGAATCATTTGGTATTTCAGTTATACACCGTACTACTTTATAACACAAAGCTATGACAGCATGAGTCTCTCAGAGAAGCTGGTATCTTGTCTGTTATCCCAGGTTACTATGGGAATGGGAGCACAGTTAATCGGTAAATTCGAAGGTGCAGGCACAGGAGTCCAGTGGTCAAACATTAATCAAGGAGTGTCTGTTGATGACAGCTTATCCTTTGGCATGGTACTGCTGATGTTTTTGGCAGATTCTGCATTGTATGGTGTCATTACCTGGTATGTAGAGGCCATATTTCCTGGCGAATATGGTGTCCCACAGCGCTGGTATTTCCCCTTCTTGCCAAGTTACTGGTGTGGAACAAGAAAAGTGGTATGTTTCAATGATATGTAATTATATTAATTACATAGAGGATCTTACATGTCTGTGCGAAGATACGGCTTTATCTTCGAGTGTCGAATGCAGTAACACACAAGTGAGCGTAGCAAACAAAATTCAACACGAGAAGATAAAAGCCATATCTTCAAACAGTCATGTAAGTTTCTTTTCATATGAAACTCCATTAAAAAAACGTACTTCTGAACCAGCTCACATGAAAATCACGTAAAAATCCATAAGAAAATAAACAAATTTCTGAGCCAGTGAACAAAAATTCAGCTGTCAGACTTTCTTAAAAAAGTATCTAATATCCAACGATATTTTATATGTACAAAGATATGACTTTTATCAACATTGTTAATACTTGGTATCTTATGGATTTTCATATGATAAAGTAGTTTATTGTACATTAATGTAACTTCTTGAATGTAACTTATTTAATAATAATAATAATAATAATTATAATTTATAATCTTATTTTCTTAAAAACACATTTAAACAAATGTTAAAAACTATTTATAAATTTCTAATATTAAAATGTATAAATTAAAATATGATTTCAAGTATATGTATAGATTAAGATGATTGAACTTCAACAAAGGAACATTTTTTGTGAAATTTGACCTACCCTTAAATCCAAATTTTCCAAAAAATTGCAAATGATTAAAACCCACAAAACAGGGATTCTGAGTGACTTTTGCAAAATCAACAGCTATTGTGAAATTTATATGTGAATGAAATACATGAATGGGTGAGTTGGTAGTTAGGTAACCCGTAACCAGTTACAAGTACATGAAGGGTATACATGTTAATGACATTGTCATACCGTATATATAATTGTCAACCTGTAGTTGTAGTGTGCGCCACAGTTAGTACCTGGGTCAGTATTGAATGGTCTTCATGAGCATTTGTGAGCATACAAGCAGAGCATTATTTTTTGTGAGCCTGAGCAAGTGAGCACTTTAAATTACAAAAATTTGCAAATTTGAGCAAGCAAACACCCTCCAAAATTTTGCGAGCAATTTGAGCAAGGAACAAATTTTGCGAGCACTCAAAAATTCATTCAACACTCCTATTAGTAGTACTAGCTAGGTGCAGGTGGCAAAATAAACTGTAATTATGTAATTTTGGTAATAAAGTTGTTGTTGTTTGTTATTGACATTCCAAACTGAATTATACTTAAAGGTTGAAATGGATGATGGAAGTCCATTAATGAATGGCTCAGTGTCTTCATATGGAGCAATGTCTGGGGACAAGACAGATGCAGATTGTTTCTTTGAGAAAGATCCAGTTGGACTGAATGCAGGAGTCCATATACATAAGCTGAAGAAAGTCTTTAGTACTGAAAAAGGCAAGTACATTTATTTTTTGTAGTTTTGATTGTGGCAACACACTCAGTCAGCTCTCAATGCATGTAGCCAAGATGTTGCCTGCTATGAGCTGCGATTATGACTGAAAGGCAATTCACTGGATTGAAACTTTTATTATTAAATTGTTTTAAAAAACAACAAACAAAAGGTGTTCTGAGTATTTGGTTTCTCAATAATATACAACATAATATTATAATATAACATACAATATTATATGCAATAGCATTAATTTTCTGCTGTTCTTGCTTTAATCCCAGGCTTGACACATTTATTCTCTGGTGCTTAAACATTTAATAATATGAAATATGGGGAGGCAAAGGGATTTGAATGCTCCAAAAGTGTATTATATAGACCTAAACATGTCCATGTATGCCAACTATAGTTATAGAAATAATCTAATAAATACATTCTTAAGACCTCAAGATGTAGAACACATTTATATTTAATTTATAAGTTTTTAATTAATATTGTTGTTGTTATATATATCTGTTCAAATATGCAAATTGTAACCCCCGATTGTAACCTCCCATGTCGTAGAACGTTCAGGTGCTCCTCCACACATCACATATATACACATAGCACATGACACATGTACATGCAGACACATGTACAGAAACAGTGCACACACACACACAGCAGAGCACACACACACACACACACACATGAACAGTCTGGACATTGATTATAGTATATATATATACTCTGGTGTAATCAACTGTGACCTAAATTTCTCTTATTTTATACCCAAGTGTGAGGTCCATACAGTAAGTTATGGACTGCATTTTTCCTTCGTTTTATGGCCCAAGTGCGAAGGACACAGGCCATGAAAAAGAGGAGGAAAAAACAAGGACTGAGCAAACAAGGCTAATAAGATATTTATTATCAGATCGCTTTGTTGATAATTTGGAACAAGTGAAGATATTTAAACACATGAAAGGGTAAACAAATGACAGCCGCTCGAGAGCGAGCTGAGGTTTGTACAACAACTTCCAGACTTGGTTGAAATTGGCCAATCACAGGGTGTGAAATTAATCAGCCATATAATAAATATTTCATATGCGCCTTTTAAAATTATTAGGTGACAAAACTGCTGTCAATGGTGTGAGCCTTAACTTGTATGATGGGCAGATAACAGCTCTCCTGGGACACAATGGCGCCGGAAAGACAACTCTAATGTCCATGCTGACAGGACTGTTCCCTCCCACGTCTGGAAGTGCAGTGGTAAATGGATGTGATATTACCAGTAACATTGCTGGTGTACGAAGGAGTTTGGGTAAATGTTGTTTGTATATGTGTATGCTATTTGTTTTTATAATTGTACAGTCATTGTACAGTTATGTAATATATATGCTACTAATACTATTGCTATTCACCACTACAACTACTACTACTACTATTAAATGTACTATTACTACTACTACTACTACTACTACTACTGCTACTACTACTGCTGCTGCTGCTGCTGCTGCTGCTACTACTACTGCTGCTACTACTGCTACTTGTACTATTTCTACTACTACTACCGTTTTAAAATAAAGGTTCTACCTACCTACCTATCTACCTACTACTACTACTGCTTCTATTTTTAATAACTACTACTACTACAACTACTACTACTACTGCTGCTGCTGCTGCTGCTACTACTACTACTACTACTACTACTACTGCTGCTGCTGCTACTACTACTACTACTACTACTACTACTGCTGCTGCTACTACTACTACTACTGCTGCTGCTACTACTACTACTACTGCTACTACTACTACTACTGCTACTGCTACTACTACTACTACTACTACTGCTGCTGCTGCTACTATACTACTACTGCTACTACTGCTGCTGCTACTACTACTACTACTACTACTACTACTACTACTACTGTTGCTACTATTACTACTGGCCCAATCCACTGCTTCACCTGGCATGGTCTCTACGCCATATTCTAGAAGCCCCTCCTAATTGCTAAACACCGTTCCGTCCTGAACAGACATATCCAAGCTCTTCCTTTTTGTCTTTGCTTCCTATGGAATTGCTCAACAGCACAAAATGATATTTCTTCTGCTACCGCTCGAAAATGCTAGGATTAAATAAACACTTACGGTACCATTTTTAACTGAAATAAGTGATAGCTTCTCTCCTAACCTTGTAATTCGTGTTGTTTTCTCTGTTATTCTCCATAGATCGTCGTCGTTCTCTCTGTATTAAATCATAAAAACGTTAAGGTTAGTAACCTTGCTAGGGTCACCCTCAGTTTAAATGTTAGAAAATATATGCAATATAACGTGCGCTCTGATTGGCTTAAATTATGTTTTCCATCAGAGGACCGAAGCAACGATTGACATCACACTAGCTCACACGTGCAGCTGACGCGTTCTGCTTTGAAACAGCGAGTGCGAGATGAGATGGTTCTATAGGAAAATTGGTTGCCTGACGAGGGGTATTCCACGTTAAATTTCACGAGTAAAATAATACTGCACGAATCGCGAAGCAATTTATTTATATTCGTACGATATTAACTTTACGAGTTAAATTTAACGTGGCATACATGCACGATTCGAATACATTATTGTGTGTTTTGCAAACATATCAATGCAATTCACTTTTCATGTCTTGTTAATGGTTTCGAAACAAGCACAATGCGACAGGCGTGGATACTAAGCTAATAGGCGTGGTTACACAGCCGACTTGCAGGTGTAAAACGAAATGGTTTGATACAAATGTAAATAGCTGTCATTTGACTGCTGCAGGTAAAATACTATTTGCACAGATAACAGAGTATATTTAGTGATATCTTTGCTCCAAAAATCAACAAACGTAACTCCTGGATGCAACAAAAGCGAGTCGTGGAAAACTGATAAAAAATATTTGACCGCGCATCGTTCATTTTGTGCTATATATTTCTTACTTATGTTTTTGGTTTGAATATATAGAGTTGTTAGCAGTTACGATGGAAGCCATGGAACATTAATTGCATTCGTTATTCAGAATAAATTTCAATTTTAATTTTTACATGTTTACTGTTGGTTTGCAGCCACAAGAAATTCATTACTACTACTAGTAATGTTTCATTCTGGCTTCAGTCTTGGGCCCTTATAGCAAATATTTGAAAGAAATGGCAAATATATTATTGTGTAGACGACTGTTGTAGAGTTGTATTTCAAACAGATATAAATATTTACCTTATGGTTGGCAATGTTTTAGTAATTTTGCATTTCCAAATCTCCTCTTGCTTCACGGGCACCATATATACAATAAGAACAGTCGCTAAACCTTTAGCTAACAAGATTCAATCTCACTAATGTCGCAATAAATATTGAAAGATGCCTTATTTAGGGCCAAAAATAGAAATTCTGTCAAATTATTACATTTGCCTAAAGCAGAATAATGTCATTTTCGTGTTCACATTCGTTAATTATTTAATCAATCTTGCTCTAAGTAGTTAGACTCAACAAAAGATATCATCATTTTAGTTACAGGAATACATCGCCGTTGAAATAAACTAAACTATTCAACTGAAATGAAATAAGTATCTTCAGCTTTGGAATAAAGTATTAAATATTAAAACCAGAATTATTGAATATTTAGTTGATAATACTTGGGTTTAGTATCTGTGCTTACCGCCTTTTCGTCTGACTGATGCACTTTTCGTATGTCTCCCTTGATAAAAGCAATGAGGATCCTATCTCTGTCTTTCTCTGATAACCTGCTCAGCTTTCCCCTAGCTTTGGCATCTCGATCCCTTTCAACAACTCCTCGCAGAATGACACCATCGACAGCCTCATGCTGACCGTGATTATGTCGGTGTTTTTCATAATCTCTTGCTTTCTCGTTTCCTTTCTTTACTTTGTTCTGCAGTTCCTTTAACTTCTCTTCAGCTTCTAGTGCGCGTGATTCCCACTCTTTCACTTTTATCTCGATATCCCATGCCTTTCTTTCAGCTATTCGTGCCCGCTCTTCACTTTCCTCCACTTTCTCCATGCATTCTCTTAGTTCTTGCCCGTATTCACTGCTCTTCAATTCAATTTCTAAAGTCGAACCTTCTGTCTTCCCATCATAACTTTCCCTTTGGTTGAGCAGCATTCGTTCTAAATCTTTGTTGTTCTGTTCGACTCTCTCAAATTCAGCTTTGACTTCTGTTTTGTAGGTTTTGTGTAGTTCAATATTCTCCTCAAGAACCTTAATCTTAGCTTTTAACCCTTCGTTTTCTCGCCTTAATTCGTTGATTTGAATTCTCAACGGATTTTCATTTTCAGCAGAAACGTAGAACCTTTCCGGTTGGCCACATTCACGCGACATCCTTTCCTCCCCTTTCATACCGTTGTTTTCTTCGTCCACGGGAATAAAACGGCTGAACGTGTTGCCATCTTCTTCATCGGGTCTCAAACCACTTGGATGTGCAGACGTATGGTCATGGTAAAGATTTGTAAAGCCCGCGTGTGTATGTTCGTCATAAGGTCTGGGGCTAGTCGAGTGAAAATGATCACCATGGAGACTGGGGAGAGCAATGGCACTGACATCCGGGCGATCATTGACGTCACTAGCTCCACTTGGAGTTGAGGTTCTTGGATGAGCTCCACGCTCATGGCCATACTCAGGCTCACGCCGAGTCGAATAACGGTCGTGTTCCTGACCTGCATTTTCTCGATGAGTGTGATGAATTTGATTTTCTGTGTATTGTGTATGAATATTGACGCTATATTGACCTTGGTCACTCCTTGCTCTTTCGACTTCTGTTTCCTTTTCTTTCGTAAGGCGTTCTTCCATCTGCGCCTTTTCCTCATCAAATCGCTTTTTAATCAACACCTCAAACTCGTCCCGTTCTCGCTTCGTTTCTTCTCTTGTCTTTTCTCGCTCACGATACATTTCCTCGCGTATCTTTTCTCTTTCACGGAAATTTTCCTCCTCAAAGGTTTGTCGCTCTGATTGCAATCGGCGTTCCAAACTCTGCTCCAGAGATTCCCGGTCTCTTTGGTAGCTTCTATCGAGTTCGGCTTTGTACTGAAAGAGCAAATTGTCGAAATCTTCTCTTAGCTTCCCAGGCAAACCATCTTTTCCATTTATGAGAATGTTTTCCTCGAATTTCTTTATTTCCAGTGTACTCTTGTTTCTTTCGTCAAGTTCAAATCTTAGTTTTTCAATCTCACATTTTAGGCATTCAATTTCTTGTTTCCGTAACGATTCGCCATGAACTGAGTTAAGTTTCTCTTGTTCAAGTAATCGCTCGGCTTCATATCTCAAATCTCGTTCACGTTGTATCTGGTTCTCTAAATCTTGAACTTTCTCTCTCAGTTCTCTCTCCAGCCGCACTTGCTCTTGGGCTATCTTAGATTCCAATTCAGTTTTCATTTTCTGTAAGTTGGTTTCCACTTCTGACATTTCCAACTTGTGTTGTCTCTCCATTTCTAGCTTGATGTTACTTAATTCCGTTTCTAGTTTCACCCTTTCGTGCATGTGTGTTTGTTTAGACGTTGTAATCTCAGATCGTAGCATGGCCTGGTATTCTGTGTCGAGTCTTTCTTTCAGTTCAATCTTTTCCCTGGCAATCTTTTCGTCCATTTCTCGCTGTTCGATGTGAAGCTGCTCTTTCATTTCTTTCAGCTGCTGTTTGTAATACTGCTCGAGTTGCATTCGCTCCTCATTGAAGGTATGAGTAAGTTTGGCTATTTCTTCTCCGAAATTTCTTTGCATTTGCAGCTTTTCTTGTGCCATAGAGTCTTCATATTCTGTTCTTTCTGCTCTGGAACTCTCTTCCCATTCTTGTTGCTTGCTTCTAAAGCTCCGCAGAAGATCTTCCATTTTGTTCTTAAAATACTGTTCGAGTGTCATCCTTTCTCGTTCAAAAATATGCATCAACTCTGACTTTAATGCTTCTTCGTTGTCGCCAATGCTTTCCGTTTGAAAATCAAGTTTTATTGAAGATTCAAACTCCCTGCTTTCGCGAAACCAAGGATCTCCGACACAAGCTTCCACTCCATCCACACTCGAGCTCTTTATAGATTTCACTTCAGTGGCGTAATTTCTGGTAGCCGAATCGTGTCCTTCGTCAACGCTCGTGTCCAACTCGCCAAACGCACTGTCAGCTTTGCTGCTATTAGTTTCAACTGTCTGTCCAGAATCGGAACTGATACTTTGCTCTCGGGAAGAGATCATTGACGAAGTGTACATTGATTTTCGACTGCTCATTTGAGTGCTTGAAATGGCAGCATCTTTGTTAAACTCCAATTTCCTATTTGCATACATGGTTGAGTCTGCGCCAATGTAACAGGTTGCAGGTTAGAATGACAGTTTCTATCCCGAGTAATGTCACTTTGGTAGACTGTCATGTGGGGCAATTCCAATCTTACTTTCCATATATTCCTATAATTAAACAAATAAAAAACAAATTTTTTTTTTATCTCATGTAAAATAGATAAAAACTATACATCTTTAAAGCCTTACAGTTTTGCTAACCTTTTCGTAACCTTTTCTTGGTTTGCATGTAACGTCATAGTGTATAATAATTGGTGTACAATAATTGCCCCCGCAGGGTTTTAAAAAACCCGAGGAGGCATCCTTGAAGTCCCGCGTAAATATGCAGTTTTTTTGAGTGTTTTTTTGGTATACCTATGGTTTGTATGCTGGATTAAATCTCGACTTCAACAGAGCGGGGAGCGCAAATGGTATCGGGTAATTATTGCACCGATCAGATACACAGTCTTCGAAAGTTCTGCGTTTCAAGGTGAGTAACTTTGCAATTTTCAAATTTCAATTTTCAAACTTTGTCAGAACACCGATCGACACTACGACAGACGCGATCAATATCAAAACCCACTATCGACAGACTCGATAAAAAACGTCACTATTGTTGGGTGACTATATATTTCTCTCTTAGTTTTTGTTTCGAGTATCAAGTCATGCGATGGACTAGCATCCCATATAACAAAAATTAATAACCGAGTGATAGGCCTGTACCCGAGTATATTTTGCCATCAGTCTTTCGCACAGACCTAGTTTGGCTTGATCTGTACAGTCATGACTGACCTCGGCCCAAATATTCTCCCTTCTGTAGTTCTGACCTCTCAGTCGATTTTATACCGAGCGCGTGCGTGAATTGTGGTAGTCCTGCGCAGTCCATTATCGCGTAAGTAATGCCAGCGAGCACGTGCTGCTGTTACCTGCATACTCTTTCAGTCAGTACTGAATTATTGGAGATCTCCACATCGTCTCTCCAATAAAGGATACTGAAAGCTTTGGTAAAGTTTTTAAACTTATCACTTGTTTAAGGAATTCCATGTTCCTTGTCATAGTTCACGATATTTAAGCGGTAAGTATCTTCTAATGTATATTGTGTGATTATAAGGAGTACACATCATTTCAGGAATCCTACTGATGATCAGTTACTGTTTTAATATTTATTTTTAGGGATGTTTTGTTTGTCCTATCTGTACACTACACAATTACAAGTGATGTAGCTTTCCTATCCCTTACACTATGTAGCGTAGCTTTAGTAATAATAATAACATTCTAAAACGTATATAGCACACTTTTGTAAAATTCAAAGGCGCTTCACAAAGAATTACAGCCTAAAAATAGGACTAAAACTAAGCGACTTACGCCCGTCTTTCATGCGCCGTATCTTTCATGCGCCGTAATTAATTCAATTGAATACGGCAAACTCTGCCACATTAATCTTTTCAGACCATTTATGCCCAATTTAAATTAGCTGCTCGCTTTATAACCCAAAGTGGCCGTATTTAATAGATTTTGTGAACGAATATAATTTCCAATCGTAACGTAAATATTGAAATCCATTCCATTCTTGTAAATTTGGAAAATCATATTCAAATTCAAATCATATACAAATTGGAAAATCTATTTTAACAAATCGTTTAAATATAACAATAGGGGAAAAAAGTAAAGGCGCGAATTTATTTCCATCCCATTTTAGACAAGTCAATTGATTGTCTATACAACTACTTAAACATCATGTCATTAGAATATATTCATAAATTAGCAGACCGAAGTTGGATTTGGTAATAACATATGTACTAAAAAATTATCAAAGTTGGCCTCAAATTTGAAATATTAAAATATTCATACTCAAAGAATCTGAGTTGTCTTTGACAATCTAATTAACGTATAACAAATATTCTAATGAAGTTAAATTTTCGGCAACGTTTACATTTCATATCTATACAGGTTTTCTGTATAGCGCTTTATCTAAGGAATTACATAGCAGTTTAGGTTGTGTTAAGAGAGGTACCAAACTTGTCAATCTAACAGACATTTTGAGACTCTTCCTCGGGGGTAAATTATCATTTTATGATAATATAAACTACCACTGAAGAAGCGTTTTTGACTCGAACCATCTCATAACCATCTTCATGGGGTCTATACATTTCAGTGCACATTACCAAAAGCATTCTATCAACTAGCTGTATACTTCTGGGTCTAGTTACTTGAACGTTGGTCAACGTTATTTCAGTGTTAACATTTCAACCAGTAACTGGGTTTACTTCCTTTATAGACTGGGTTCTCGGGTTTCTAAGGAATGGTTCAATAAGCATTTCTAAGCACCGGATCAGATATTCCCAAATGAAGAAATTTTATTCAAAATATGAACTAACCCTGGGCTAGGTTAAAGTTAACCCGACCTTTCAAGCAACCGGAGCCTAGAAAGTAGTTATTGCTAACTATAAGTGAGGCAAGACGTTTAGAGCAATCTGAAGCTAAAGAAGAAAACTTCATTGTAACTGCTGGAGAGACATGCATACACTATAAACAACCCGCGCCGTGCAACCCCATCTCATATTGTACCTATGTTCTCTGTTTCGTGGAGACATGGCTATAAGTCGTTGATAAACTATGAAAGATATATTTAATTTGATTGCACAGGAATATTCTTGAATATTGAGATCGAGATTGAGCCACTAGTACAGCTCTTCGTCGAAACTGTCGAATAAGTAAGTTTGGAGTTCAAATATTGCTTTCGTTTGATATTTGTTAATGATACCATGTAAACTGGTATAACCTTTTCCCTGCATACCAAAAATTAAATTTCTAAAAGAAAGATCCAACGCAATTACTGATACATATTAGGTAATGGTGTTTTGCCTGCATAAAAGGACTTAAAGTGTAGTATAGGCTTCACTGACGGATCTACTATAGAAATAAAAAAAAACTAAGCCTTTTCTAACTTACAAACTGTAAATAATGAAATGTTTACCAACCTTCTCTAAGAACTGAAGAGGTTGTTACCAGTAAACAATTGAATCCTTGCCTGAAATTTCCCGATTTTTCTTTAACAACTCTCTCTTGGCAATGAAAACCTCGCCAGAATTCATATTTGCAATCGACCCATTCCGATTTGCGGTTGTACGCATGCATTAATGATGACACTGACCGCTTTGATTACAACTGCTCGCCCAACAGGAAAAAGTAATGTTTCGGTTTCATGGACAATTTACAATGAATTTGCTTGCTCTGTATCTTGAGTAGAATACAGAGATTTGAACCTAAGGTTTAACTTACTACCAGTTCAGATATATAAACAAGTTGTAGTTTGTTTGGATTTCGTGTTTAGAGTAAACACTTGTTGTAAGTTAACACACACAAATCAACCAATCGTGTTACTTAACACCTGCTATGTACCTGCAAGTTCAATCGAAATTCTAATGCCAATTTATATCAATGTTTTCAGACAATCAATCATTGTAATTATGTCGCTGGTTTTATCGACCATACAAATTACGGCAAGTGACGGAGTTAGTTCAAATTAAAATGTTCTTAAACCTCCGAAATAGTTTAATTAATTAAGGACTCTACTAACGACAATTTGATTGTATGAAAACAATATAAAACGCAGATACGCACAGACCACCCCCTGACCAACTGGGACGCCCTACCCCTGAATGTCCAATTTTTTAAAACATTTTTTATACTCTATAATTT
>JANVCJ010039995.1:0-13293 GCA_026413505.1 Epizoanthus ramosus | reverse complement strand
CGCTTTATGCTTCACAGGAAACTCACCACAGCTGGGATCAGAACCGCTCCACAGTCCCTTCCCCTGACAGTATAATGGCTACCCCGTCACAAACGCTTTATGCTTCACAGGAAACTCACCACAGCTGGGATCAGAACCGCTCCACAGTCCCTTCCCCTGACAGTATAATGACTACCCCGTCACAAACGCTTTGTGCTTCACAGGAAACTCACCACAGCTGGGATCAGAACCGCTCCACAGTCCCTTCCCTTGACATTGCCTGACGGGCGGTCCTCTCAGGCTGTATCCCTCAACGCACGTGTAGTTTACTGTACTCTTGTAAATGGTGGAAGTAAATGCGTGATAACCATTCTTTATTGCCTGCGGCTTGTTGCATTTTAGACCTACAAGAAATTCAATATATCAGATGTTTACCTCTGATAGTACACGATTATTTGATTCTGAGACATTCTTAAAATAATTTCATTCATTCATTCATTCATTCATTCATTCATTCATTCATTCATTCATTCATTCATTACTCCTTCACAACACCCTTGCAAAACCGACCTTAGAAAATTGTGTTCTGTCTGGGGAACCTGTACTCCAATAACCTCAACCAAGTCCTCTTAGCTCAGAAACGTGCCACAAGACTAATCCTAAACGCCGATTACTCCCCTTCATCTCTGTCTTTATTCAAGAGCCTGAAGATGGTACCTATATCCGACACTATATGACAACGACTCCTGATCCAGACCTTCAAATGCCTTAATAAACTCGCCCCTGAATGCCTTACAGAACTCCTATCACGTCCTACTCACTGCTACTCAACGAGAACTGCTATAAACAATAAGCTATGCCTGCCCAATCCAAAGCGAGATGCTGAAAAACGCTGCTTCTCATTTATAGGCCCCTCACTTTGGAACAGTCTCCCTGTCTCTGCCACCACTACCCAGACTCTCCCCGAATTCCGTAAACTTATCAAAAAACATTTTTTGGCAAATTTTGAATATTATATACCGATCCAACATATCCAATCAAAATAGAGTTCTGGTTGCCTGGCCTCGTATAGCCTCAATGGTTATTCCAGGTAATCAGCACCTATCGATGTCTTAACTACCCAAAATTATATAATATTATTTTAAACTGAGGTGAATAAACGTATATTACTATATTTGTTGTTGTTGTTGCTGAATGTAAACCATAGTTGTTGAAACGTATACAGCAAAATAACATCATGAGGCCTTTCCAGTGCTTCTATCGAAATGGCAAACTTACCCCCTTCACAAGTCTTGCCAACAAATCCGGCTTTACATGTGCACTTGAAAGTACTTCCGTCTACAGCGCAAATTCCCCCATTTTGACATGGGTTAACGCTACAAGGTCCTGGAGAAGAACAGCCGAGCGAATAATAAGTAATATATCACTTAGGCACGTGTATATACTATCAGTAACACAGTTCTACAGTTGAAATGCATTTACATGACCTGGATCTGCAAAATAATGTTACTGTACTTTCGAAGTCTTGTCAAGGATACCAAAAGCGAATGTATCGTATTTCTTATATATTGGAGCACAGATGCAAAACTCAAATTGCTTTGCTAAGAGAGGCTCCTCGATCGAAAACTGAAGTAAGTTACCTTTTTCACAATTGGTACCAGTGTATCCCGCCTTACAAGTACATTTGTAAGTACTTCCATCGATAGAACAGGTTCCTGCATTTTGACATGGGTTTGCATGACATGGGCCTGGGAAAGAAGAGAAGAAGGCGAAGTTAATTGATCTGCCGTCATTTTTATTTCGCGATAACAGTAAAAAACACGAAGTGTACAGAGGTTGGCTAAAATACTAACTGTTACGGCACAAGATGAAGAGCTGACTAAGAATTGTTCACTATTGGCAAAATGGACAGATTTGAATCTCAAGACTAAATATTTCATACCTCTTTCACAATTGGTACCAGTGTACCCAGCCTTACAAGTACATTTGTAAGTACTTCCAGCGATAGAACAAGTTCCGGCATTTTGACATGGGTTTGCATGACATGGACCTGGGAAAGAAGAGAAGAAGGCGAAGTTAATTGATCTGCCGTCATTTTTATTTCGCGATGAAGCGCTAACTGAGAATTGTTCACTATTGGCAAAATGGACAGATTTGAAACTCAAGACTAATAGTAAATATTACATACCTCTTTCACAATTGGTACCAGTGTATCCGGCCTTACAAGTACATTTGTAAGTACTTCCATCGATAGCGCAAGTTCCGGCATTTTGACAAGGGTTTACAGTACATGGACCTGCGAAAGAAGAGTAAAAGAGACGAAAATTAGTTGAATTTTCGTTTCATCTCGCGATTTACTTTGTTCTAAGAAGTGTTAACAGTGATCATTCAATAAGGCTATACCGATACATAACAAACACACATATACCAAATGTATCTTGATTGACTGAGAGCAGCTGTTCGTGAGAATCAACAACTGACAAGTGTCCATCATTGCCGACCATTAGAAACTTTGACACATTTGAGTTACCAAGCTATACTATAAACTTGATTATTTCTCAATTGGTCCTAGAGTATCTGAGATTTTAAATACATTTATAGGTACATCTGTCTACAGCATGCGTTTCCTCATTTTGACGTGAATTTTCAAGACATAGACTTACAAAGTGAAATATCGATTTTAGAATACCAAGGTTTCCACTGTCTGACTCGCTCATTTAGTCTACATAGCTACTCACTCATTCGATTGCCATTCCATCACATAATTGGCTAATAAACTATAGGATGATCTTTTCATCCTTCACAATATTTTTACCTATGACTTCCAAACCTCTTAAACAATAGTCGAATGTCGTGCCAACGTTTGGAAATTAATTTGGAAATTTTTCAAAAATAATTATCGTAATCAAATATATTTTAGTATGTGCATTATATATGTTGAATCAATGTCTTGTTTAATGCTTCTATTTATGTCTACCAATGTCTTGAAATATTTTTGCGGTCGCAACTACAATTCTTGTTGTGACTACGTCAGTGCTTCGCTGGTACCTTTTGGCAACTGAAATATTTTTACTTATAAATTACTCATTTTTCATTTTGTAAACAATGTAACTTTCACTAAATCCGTAAGAGTGCGTAAGAGTGATGCTCGCTTGGGCATGAAACTGCAGTACCTGAACACCCAAATTATTTCAAACGTTTTAACATGTTAAATATTTTATATTCTCATCCATCTTTATAGAAAACAAGTAAAATATAGAGAAGAAGATGCGAGAAGACAACAAAACTTACCTGTAGCACAATTTACACCAGAGTATCCAGCCAGACATTTACATTTATAACCATTTCCGTCCACAACGCAAGTTCCGCCATTTTGACAAGGTTTGTGATCACATGGACCTGAAATATTACAAGCAATTAATAATCTGTTAGCTATAGTGAAAGAGAATATCATATAGAAATCAATGCATGCATCTGTAACAGCAACAAATTTAAAAATTCTGTAATATCGCGAAAATAAGTCAACCCCGAAAATAGGACCCTTAATTGATCTCCGACAGGAAATCTTTCAGACAGTAAAACCATGGGCTTAAATATTTGTACATGAATATACTTTAAGCATGGTCAATTTCAATATATTCTAATAGTAAGTCCATTCCGAAAATAAGCTTTGAAAGTATAAGCTCAATGGCTTATCATCGAAATTATACAGTATCTATGGCGATGCGACTTTTTTTATAAATATGAAACGATTTTGTGTTCAGTGATGACAATAAATTTCCGAAAGAAAAGCAAAACTATGCCTTAAAATATTATGTGGATGTGCGGTCCGTATCATGAAACACTTTCCCCTTTCCAGACCAAAAATACAAATTTCAATTCCCTACTCAATTTCAAAGCAGACACTAAAATCAATATCCATTTCCATGTAAGAATGGGTTCCGTTTGCGTACTTTATTTTGGGTGTAAATATTTGTGAAGTATATCCAAAAGTATCTGATAACGGAGCAACTCTCCACAGTGTTTTCCAAAAACCATACCCATTTTCAGACAAAACTGTTCAAAATGCATACCCAATTGCAGACCAAAATGGCTCGAAAACCATACACATCAATAAACTAACTAACTATCATTGGGGTCGAACCGACGTAGATAGTTCATGCGAGAGAGTACCACCTCCCCCCCCCCCCAACTTTCCTCATGGTAGAGCGAAACTTCCACTACTTATATAATAAGTTAGTCAAGTTACTGTTACCTGCACAGACTCCACAAGTCTTCTTGCACAGTGGTCTGGTGAATGTTTCAGAACAGCCTCCCCTGGCTTTCAATTTTATACAACTGTCCGTTCCAACTAGATCTGTACAAGCTGTGGAAATAGGTAAACAACGATTGATACAAAGATTCATCATCGCGGTACGATAATCTTCCTATTGGCGTCTGTGTTTGTAATAAAAATGCCAATTATATATAGACAGAAAATACAAATATCTGAAACTAAAATGTTTTTTTTTAATAAAACCTATAAATTTAAATACAATATTAAATTATTTGTGGGTTTTAGGGACGAACCCAACTAAAGATAACCAGCCACTTATGGAAAGAATAGAGTGTAACCACACAATTACATCCCATTCTCATCACATTTCCTTTCAAAAACTGACTAATTACCAAGATGGCTGCCGATGGTGGCCATTTTGACATTTTGCATTTGTTACCAAGGCAACAGTGGCAAATTAATAGACCATTGTTTCTTTGAAACGTGGTTAATAGATCATGTACTAATTCCACTCCAAAAAGCATGACATAATTCCTAATTCTTTTTAAAATCATTTAGGGGGAGGGTGTCAAATGACCCCTCAAGCATTGATGTTCGGCAAAATACCACAAGATTTCCAAGGGTAAACATTCACAAGTACAATGAATATTGATCCTAGTGTTTAAGTTTCTAATTGTTTCTAACAGAGTTTTAAACTTTGCTTGCTTTCATGGTAAAATACGGGAGATATGTATCACGAGCAACAACAGATGGAAACCTACCTGAAGAACAATCTTTTCCTTCGAATCCAACTGCACATGTACATTTAAATGTATTACCGTCTACGGCACAAGCTCCGCCATTTTTACATGGATTTGGGTCGCATGGCCCTGAGAAGAGGAGATAGACATATAGACATCAGTTCATCTACTAATATACTTTTAGTCATTGCTCTTTATGTAATTTCTTGGTACAAATAGGAGAAATGGCTTTGTGACGGGTTAGGTTTTGTAGTTTCAGTTTGGCTACAACTTAGTTTATTAAAGAAATTAACGTGTCTGTTTATTAATGCAATCAAAACAACCGTGAATTATAATTAACATATATAGTCTCAAGTCACGAAAATTGCCTCTATCTCAAGGAAATGAAAAGGAAAAAAAGAACTATTTCATTTTTTCGAATAGAATATACCAACACAGTAAATCACTGGTCAAGTTTTGAAAGTAGTAGAGTTAATTAAGTCAAATTTATTCTGCAGTTGGTCTTTAAATGTCTTCGATTTAGTACAATTTGGTAAGATCCTTTGATTTCAGTTTTGTCGTGCAAATTACTACCGCTTAAAATCAGCTCCCGGACGTTCCAAGAAATTGAGATGAGTCTTTGAAAACCCGTTATTTATATCAGGCGTTAATTTTACATAGTTTGTAATATAATTTTTTATTGTTAACCATTTACACTTATCTTTGCAATACTGCAGTTGAACGGAAAAAGTATTATAATTCCACGCTTTCAAAAAACCTCACCTGATACCGGACAAGAATTACAGGTCAATTGGCACATTGGCCGTGTGAACGGCTCAGAACATCCTCCTTTTGCTTTCAATTTGGTGCAATCGGCAGTTCCTAACGAATCCTTGCATTCTGCCAAATAAATTGTTGTTGTTTGATTGCTTATTTGTTTGTTTGTTTGTTCAACGCTGCCACATATTTGCAGCAAGTCAGAGAAATTTTAAAAATGAAAAGCAGTTACATGAAGGAATTGGCGTGGAAACCTAAAGAGAACCCACGTGGAATCGTTGAAAATCTTCAGTACTGACGTCATCAATCACACAACCTTACATTGAAACTTATATTTTAAAAATCGTAACAGAGAAATAACTTTAGTAGTTTAAACAAAGTTAATGAGCCAGAATTTGGTATATTTAGTACTGAGACAGTTAACGATATTTAGTTGTTTACAATAGTATTTGTTCTAATAAGGGCTTAGATGACTAGATTAAGAATAGAAATAAGAGAAAGTTATAATTCATATATTTATTGAATCATGTAGCCTATTTTACGAGTCAATTAATAGGGCGCTTTTCATTTGTCGGGTCTTGTTGGACCGACTGAATTGTTCATCTCTCCATTGCACGTGCGCGCATTTATTCCCGCCCAAACTCATACATTTTCGCGCCCTGGTATCAGGAAAGAAAGAATTAGCTGCTCTGATCCATGAGCCAGTTGAGCTAGGAAACTTTCCGAGAATTGTAGTGTTCTATTTGAAAGCTGATGGTCGGGCCGCAAGACCGACCGACAAGTGGAAAGTGCGTGTAATCAATGAGACAATAAATTGTGAGTTTAATGCTCGGTTTCGTTTGTGTAGTTACACTCAAGGAAGCATTACTGAGGAACAAACACTAAGCACTGAAAATATAAAACTATGTGGAAGTTTACGTGTAATTCATTGAATAATTACTCTCTTAGCTTATCAGGCAGACACAAAAATATACGAAAGAAAGAGGTATTCTCTTCCAGTAGAGTCGGGCTCCCAGGTGCGTCCAATTACTTTTGCAGCGGGTACCGATTGCATGTTCAAAGAACAATACAATACCTCAATTTCGTAACATACTGCATGTACCATGCCATTTCTCTCAGCACAAACAAGATAAGAAATATATATGTGTGAGATAACTGTAGTGGACGCGATATGTTGTTTGCTGAATTAAAGTATTGTTAATTTCGAAAATATTTTTTATATATCGGAACTTGAACGGCATTACCTTCAACATGGCATGAACCGTGAATAAATAAAGTTATTAATAGTATCGATCGTTGTTGTCTTGCAAATAATAAGAATAACTCAAAAGACGCTTCTCGGTGATAGAACAACAGAAAGCACATGTTAAACATGCAAAGGTGTCGCTTACTAGTCATACATACAATACATTTAATACAACATATTTGGATTACCAGGCTATGCGTTATAATTCATAGCTCTGTTTAGAAACAAAGCATACATAAATCTACATCTACATATCTGCAACTGATAACTCACCGTGCACTTTAGGCATTTTTATATCATTTTGCCAGTATATAATATTTATATTTAAATGATACAATAAATGAACAATAAACAAGTATAGTTGCTAAATGATTAAAACATTTGCACTGATTGGACTGTAATCTAGTTTGTCAGTGCAGGGAATTTGAATTTTGGAAGGAATTTGCTCCGGAGAATTAAAGTTAGACTTTTGCAGTTCAGTGGTGCATGCTTAGTTAACAACATGAGACCAAAGTGGGCCCAAGGGAATTTTAGCCATTCATTGAAAGGCTCCAACGACACGACACAAAGCAACCGACACAGTGTCAAGAAACCGGGATCCGAATATGCAGCTCTCCCGAAGGTCTTAGGTCTACTTCCAGGTACAAAATATTTAGGAACCGAGATTCTATTTGTAAACATATTCGGATACAGAGCTCAATACACCAAAATCTAGGGTGAGTCTCTGAGTCTAATATTAGATTATGCGTTTTAGTACTAAAATCTAAGATGGGTTATGAATCAATGGGACAGAAAATAAATTGCTTCATAATCCGTTCTTGGATTTTATTAAGGAAAAGCAAGACTGATTTTGGATTCAAAACCCGGATTTGGATTCTTCCCACGGAGACTCAAGTAAAGATTGTAATCAATACACCTCCCCCCTTTGGGAATTTGATGAATTAAAGGTTCAATAAATGAAAACAAATCTGTATTGTTTATCAGCCTCATTCAAGGTCCACTGTATGGTATTCTGCGGTTCAGTTCGGTTCAATTCACCTCAAAGAAACCTAATTAGAGTCAGTCCTTAATTGTAAACTCGTTTGATAATTACTAAATATACCAAGAAATTTGCACACAAACCAGTTAACGTTGCTCAATCTCTACAACATTATAAGCACCCGAAATCCTTGTTATGTTTTTAAATTGCGTTTCTGGATATTCCAACCTCATATTTTGGAGCAAACTAAGTACAGCTATCATTGAACAGACTGCACGTTGAACGAGCTAAACGTTGTTCCAAACATACCGAAATTTCTTCTAGCCCTTAGCTTCGCGGTATATAAAGAACGATTTTTAAATAAATAAAATACCGAAAGCGATCCTGCGTTCCAGCGTCAAAGTCATTTTTTAATAATGTTAACACGTGTTTGATTCTAAAAAAAAAATACAGCATTATATTCTCACATTCCGTAGACAAGTAATTAAGTCTAACATCTTGCAGCTAATTTATTGTGAAGCAAAGGCAAAAACGAGTAAGTTATCCTCCAAGACGCTCGCAATAAATTGTGTTTCGGTGGCCATTTCGATCAAATAAAGCGTTTGCTCTTGCAGTTACAACTGTGGACTGGTTTGACACATGCTTGAATCGGTTTGTTTTGATCATAGGTTGATGGTGGTTGTTTATTTTAACTAGATAAATAAATCGTAGTGCATATATATCGCATCCAACGCAACGTCTTGAAGGGCTTCACAATGATATATTCTGTGCCAATGGCTGCCAGTTACAGTGTGGATGCAGGCCACAACCTGGGATCACTACCCTACTCTTATCGATAAGTGTGTAGATTCTTTTAAGTCCCCCGATAGAATGTCGAGAGACCAGACCAACGGCTTAACGTCCCTGTCCACGGACGGTGTGGTGAAAGAAGGTCGCAGAAATTCAACCCTCGGCAAGGCCGAGTATTGAACGCGGGACCTTCTGGTTGGGAGTCAGAGATCTTACCGACAGAACCAACCACGCTCACCTCATCCCAGGACTATTAACTACACGACTATGATCTTCTCTTAGTATCCAGAAACTAAATTCTAAAGAAAAATTCACGAGAATACAATTGCAAACACATGTCCATAACTGTGTTCTACATTTACTACAGAAACCTTGCGGTTAGTTAGTGTTTTAGCTAGGCATGGATTAGATGTTGCACAATCCACGAATTTATTTAATGACATTATAATTCATTAAATTATATTCATGGATTGTGCAAAAAAGACCTAAACTGTGGCAAAGCAATAAATTTGTCTTTGAATAAAGTGTTTTGTTGTCGAAGCTTGTTATGCATCAGTGCTCACCTTCTAATTCAATTTGTAGTCTGTGCAAAAATTGTAAATCGTGACTAACAAATAAATTTACTTTGAAATCAGGCGTTTGTTTGAAGAAACATGTCAAGTCCAAGAACACACCTGCAAGTTGAATTCACTAATTGTGCAACATCGAAAACGTACTTAACTAATAAATGCTCTTTCAATAAAGCGTTTGTTGGCGAAACATGTAAGTCCCAGAGCACAAGTCAAAATTTACCATGACAAATTATTTACCTGTGTCTAACTAAAGACTTTTCTTGTTTTGTTTGAGGATTTTCAACATTCCGTAGTCTGTTATCATTTCTCGACAAATTATTGATTCAGCTAAATCTTTTAATTATTACAGAAGACACCAATATATAAAAATTCTCCGGACGACCTGCTTTACATGTGCTGCACAAAAACTGTTCGAAGAAAACTGTAACTTACAAAACCAGTTTTAAGTCGATTGGACGCAAAAAAAGTGCAGAAAAACATTGAGAACATATAATCAGTGAAACTTGTTCTGGCGGCAAAACTTACTTTGATAGTTATTTAATTGCGATAAGGTTCACAAATATTTCAGAGTCGCATTCCATTGATTGTTTGTTTCTTGTTGTTCTTTATTACACAACAAGGTAATATTTCCATAACAATAACAGCATCTGGAGCCGCAAAATCCCAGTATCTGCTGCCTTGGAAAGAAGGCATTCTAAAAGAATTGCCATCTTAGAGGTTTTCTAACCAAACTTTGCTTTCTTAAGAGTTGCTACTTCTGTCATTCTGACCTGATGAAAGTATATATTAAAAATTAAAGTCTGACCGAAATGATTTATTATCCAATACATTTTTGGTTTTATTGGCTACCCCTAACGTTTACCATGCTGGAAATATTACGTTTTCAGGAATCGTACAATATAAACCGCAAAAAACTTGGTATAGAGGATACAAATTCGCATTGGAAAATGTTTTCCAAATAGTAAATCAAATAATTGAGCAACCTTCAGCATTGTTATTAATGAGACGGCCAGTAAATTATTTTGCATGTAAGTTTTGTATGTAAGTTGTTCAAACATTTAAAAACTTCTCGAATTTTAAATTTCCCTGATATGCTTTGCTTCAACAAACATTCGACTATCAAATGGTTGGGAAAAGTTAACAGCAGATACTTATTAGTCAGAAGGATATTTTTTGTGTACTTGTCTAATCATGGATTTGCTAATCGGATTATCAAAACGTAATATGTCAATCAAAATAGCTCAAAGGACAAAAATTTGCCTTCATCCCATACACAAGATCTGCTTTTGCCAATGTTTTTACAACGAAACAAGTTTTCCTGTCTGCAAACTTTAAACAAAGCAACTTAAGAAGGCATAAGTTCCGTACAATCCAGCAAACAAAACTGCATACAAACCTTGCTCAGGTGCACTACTCCAAAAGCTTACTAGCAAAAAACAGACAGATAGTCCTTTGGAACCATACAGCCTTCATATGTTATATCATATATAAATGAAAAAATTACCTGCAGATTCCACGAAACTGACTTCGCAGGAGATGAGAGCAGCTAGAACCACGAGAAATGCAGAATAAGACATTTCTCTTCTATCTCTCCACCTCTATCTCTATCCAACGCCAAATTTCTGTAGTGAATCTCAGCACCGAAACTTGGGGCACATGCATTTAAGAACTATACTTCGTGCAATCTGATTGGTCTATTTGGCTAAATAAAACACAAAAGAACGAGTGCTAAATAGCACTCAAAGTATACCGAAACCCCGCCTCTTAAAAAATGTCCATCAAACACTACTAAAATCTTTGGTAACTTCTATAGAAACGTATTGAAATTATAATAACTACACTAAGCTTTTAAAGGACATTTTTAGGCCAGGGTATGTCTTTCGGGAAGGATAGATTGAATACGGAAGAGTCAGGGATTTTTGGTTTGGAAAGAATGACGCCGCCATTGTGCTACATAACCTCATTTCCAATGCAAAGGACGCTCAATTACACCGAAAGCTGAACTGTTGTAGGCGTGCCTTGAGAGCCTAAGCACAATAGAGCTAATAGTAATACAAATCTTCTGTTACTAGGATACATACGCTGGACGATGTTTCGTCCGGAGCGGTCAACCTAGAATATATTAGCATAGTATGTTATAAAATGTTAGGACGTGTAGTAGGACTTATAATTGATTACTGATACAGATACCAAATTTTGTGTCGATTTTTCAACCAAAATAGAGTATTTTCACAAAATGATCAATCAAGGTTTTATTAACAAATCAAAAGCTTTACGCTACGTTGATTGTTCATTAATTCAATTCACGTATAATTCTGAATGCTAGTCAATTCAATATCAAGATACATCTGCATTCACTTCACTTCAATTCACAATCCACTCATTATTGTTCGAGAATTCCATTCAAGGACCACTCTGCATTATTGTGCGCGTTAGTTCTTGAAAAACAAGCTAATTATAACAAGAGACCTTCTGTAAGCCAGCTACACTCAAATCATTGCAGGGGTGGAAGCGTATCGTTATTTTTGGACAGTGCGTACGTACTAAAATATTTTGTTTTGAGCTGTGACATTGCGTAGGTATGTTTTTCTCAGAAAATAGTTGTACCGAAACAGCATATATACTGTCGGCTGAAACTGGATTTAAAAGTGCCGATCAAATGCATTCGTTCACGTGTATGCCCATAACGTTTGATTTGATGGTTTCTGCCCTTGATCAATTTTTTGGGTTTTGTTTACTAAAGCCAAAGTTGATTTCTAGAACAAATGAAATGTTTAGAATATTAGAAATACCTCCGTTAGTCTCAGAAGCGCAATCCTGGACGCCTACGCCGCGCCGTCTCATCCCTCTTAGTCAGTAACTATTTATGCCAATACGTATACGTTCACAGCGCTTCAGAATTGTTTCCAATTTGATCACATTTGCCTTTAAATTACAAGAATTGGTTGGTATACTGTCCAATATTTACTTTAGTTTGAACTAGGAACTTGCGTCTTTCTGAGTTATCAAATAATATTTTTTACAATAAATTATTTTGGTTTATTATATTAATTTCTATAAGAATATGCTTTGAAATTAAACAAATAATACGAGTGGTTTGCCTAATTGGCTTCGAGACAAAACCAAGAGTTTGGGGGACAGGTCATAATTATTTTTAGCAGTGAGTTATTGCATGAGCTGCTTATTAAAGAACCTGGTCGTTACAATAGTGAAATAAAACTATAAATAAGTATAAGTATAAATAAAAGACATGCAAGCATACGTATAAGGATAAGACAAGCATAAGCCAGTAAACACTATTACTCAGTATAGTGAAATAAAACTATGGACACAAGAATAAGTATAGCATAAAGATAAGACATGCAAGCATAAGCATAAGCATAAGCATAAGTATAAGGATAAGGATAAGGATAAGGATAAGACAAGCACAAGCACAAGCCAGTAAACACTTTTACTATAGTGAAATAAAACTATGGACACAAGAATAAACATAGCATAAGTATAAGACATGAAAGCATAAGTATAAGTATAAGGATAAGTATAAGGATAAGACAAGCACAAGCACAAGCCAAAAATATATAAAGAGTAACCACAAGAAGAAGTATCGGTAAACTGGTCCTCACTAGTACTGGTGCATTAAGCATAATAATCATGCAATAGGCACAGGCTTAGAACCGTTTAAGACGTCGCACTTTTCACTCACCGAATCTAATGCTTATGAGTTATAACAATGCATTGCTCATTAGCATTAGATTCGGCGCATGAAAAGTTCGACGTATGAAACGGGCCTTAGAGGCAACAGATACAGATACAGATATATACAGGAGCTCCCCGCGGGGGTTTTCAGCTACCTGTTTACATGAAATACGAGGGTTCAGCGTTGAGGGACTTAGCCAGACCGCTGAATTAATGCGGTTCACAACAGTTCTGTCTGAGACGTTGAGTAGTGCCCTCAG
>JANVCJ010039994.1:0-22275 GCA_026413505.1 Epizoanthus ramosus | reverse complement strand
TCGGCTTGACTCGAACTTGACTCGTGACTCGTGCTTGACTCGGACTCGAGGTTGACTCGTGAAACAACATATCTCGCAACTCACCTAGTGTTTGAATAAAACCTTACAATCATCGCTGTTTACTTTAGTTATAACTAATTAAGAGATACGTGACCCTGCAGCTACAAATCTTGCATTGCATATTTGGCGCGGCACCACTTCGCTAACTCTGTGGTTACTGCGAGGATAAGCCTTGGGCTTAGAGAAGTTCTGAAGGGCTTTTAATAATAATAATAATAATAATAATAATAATAATAATAATAATAATTATTATTATTATTATTGTTATTAATTTGAGTGGGCTTATAAACGGTATATAAAACGTTTCAGAATAAGCAGATAAGACAGACATTAATATGAACGTGCAACGTTATCCAAATACGTTTTTCATTTACTAAGGGTTTTTCGGCTGTTAAACGAAACAATAAATCAATGTCTTTCAATATTTGGAACAAACTGAACGTATTTTAAACTATAACAACGCTGACGCAACTGGAACATGTGAAATCGGGAAACATTTTTAAGGAAAGAAAGATATATGGAGGTGTTTATAATCGGGTAGATTGGCCAATAACCGGAGTGACGCATATTAAATAACGGGGGAGGGAGGGGGGTTAACCGGGATTTTACGGTATCGCCCTGTAGGTAAGGAGCACTTTTCCTACATATTTTCAGAGAGATAAGTAGAATTTAACTTTTCATGAATGCGGATTTTAAATATAAAACTATAAAATATATATATCCAGTCAGTTTCAATAAATAGCTCCACACCTTTTGGAACAGTATTGACAAAATCCTTGTCACTTAGAAAGCGGTTCCTTTTTGGACTTGCTTGTCCGTTCTCGGTTCGCACGGCAGAACCTGGGTACCCGAGGTTCTCTTGCTCGAAGAGTATAGGAAGAGGAACTCCTGGGGGTGTCTGTTGGTCATCACACTTGTATTTTCACTGGACGTTCTACCGTGGGCCAGCATCGCAGCATGTGACACTTTCGGTAACATATCTCATATAGTGACACTTCTCTGATTTACGAATAAAGGAGTACATGGGATACAGACGATACAGACACGTTCGACTAGATTTAACTAGTTTAAAAACTGTCAAAAGGTGTCAGATCAGTGAAATGTCATAATTGTGTCACAAATGCGGGTGTCAAGGCGCTAGGCAGTGCCGTCAGAAAATTCGGTAGCGTTGACAACAGTAGCACGCGCAACAACACTTGAGCGAATGCACACACAGGCCGACTACATACTACCAAACAAATTTTAGTGATTTTGGAACCGAACAGGCCAATCTTAATTAAATAATGAATAGCAACCTGTCGACATATTTCTTAAAATAGTGCGGCTCTTGTGTGCCAATATAAGGGCAACTGTATTGTATAAAAATACCGTTAAATAAAATAATGTTTCTTGTGCAATAACAAAATTCGATTGAAAGGTCGACCTGTTTTCTCTGGTTCATTCTTAGAATTTTTTCCAACTATCATTTTTGAGCGCCGAACGAAACTTTTTTTAAAAAAATGGTTCAATAAAGTTGCTCGATAACAACAAAATTTTTTAAATCACTAAATGTAAGCATCGCAAAAAATTAGTTGCCTTTTTATGTTATTGTTTTACCGTTCTGTGAGGGAAAACGCGGCGTAGTCTATCGGCGTCCTAAACGAACAGGCAGCTGGGAATTAGCACAAAGAATGAAGAGTATATGATGTGATTTACTTACCTATTTTTATACATGCACAGGTCGTCCAGGTGGAAATAGAATAACTGCTTTCAACTTACTGGCCCGGTTGCTCGGAAGTCGGTTAACGTTAACCAATGGTTAAACCAAATTTTAAATTCTATTTCTTCATCTAGGAATACGTAATCAGGTGCCTCTTGAATATTACTGAAACATTCCTCAGAAATACAATTTACGTAACCCCGACATGAAAGCCTAAATCAGGAAGTAAACCCTGCCAAATAGGGATTGAGTTAAAATCTTAACCACTGGTTAAAGTTAACCGACTTCCCTGAGAAGTTCTCAAACTAGTACCCAGTTCATTTGTTGAGCATCCGAGCATCGGATATTCTCATCAGTTATTGTGACGTATGTAACGAGATATTCAATCAGTGCGCAGCTACAAGTCATACAATAATGTATTTTCTTTGTAATTTGGTTCAAAATATTTAGACTTAAGATGTTGATGCTTAAAAATTTAGTCACAGATCGCCGAGTTTTAACTATAGTTTCTATTGGTTGCGGCGCGTACTTGATAAGAGAAGCATATTACAGTTATTACGAGCAAAGCAACACGCCAGAGAGGTCATACCGCGAGCTGCATGGATACGAGCGCGCTCCTCCAGATGGAAACGCCCCCGACTTACGACTACACAACAATCTGCTCGCTGCACATCTTACTCCCGAACTGTACGAGGAACTAAGGTACGTAGCACCCAGTGAATAGTAATTTGTTAGGATTTCCTTATTTCTTATATTCTCAGTTAGTGGATTGAAATCGGCCAAATGGCACGGTACTTGTAACTTAATAATCAGTTTATTTTTTTATTTTACTTATCAATATCTTTGATTTACTGTGGCATATTATCGTATTAATATTGAAGGTGGACAGCGATTTAATTCAACATAATGACCTAAACCACAAGGCTATTGAATTTTGGCATAGTAGATTTCCAAACTCCGTTATCCACTTCGATTCCTTCTGTGCAAACCTGCATTTTAGGACAAAAAGTATTTGTTCTGTTCAAGTAGTACTAGGCTTATTATAAGCTGGTTTTGTCAATAAATATTCTGGTGTAAAATGGAGCGTGAATAATTCCATCCAAAAGACAGATGTTTGTTTGCACACTGCACTACTTTGAATTAGAAGAGCACTTGTCAAATGTAATTTAGAACTCGAAAGATCGGCTCGAAAATAAAGGATACCACTGAAAGAAAACTTCAACTACGCTTAAACTAACTTTTACATTAACTTTTATTTATTTAAGCTTTTGATGAAAATTACCGTACCTACAGATAGAAAAACGCAAGACATAGCGCAGAGAAAGAAAGAAAATGTAAAATTACGATGATGAAGTATTGGCTGCTTTAGAGTACATTGCTGTCTTCCATCTTTACCAAAGTGTATGACGTAAAGAAATGAATAACAATTGTTAATGCCAGTATTACATTATATCCACAGAAAATAGTTGCTGTACTGACCCAGTTGTGCAACGTTTTATTCAAATACTTAAATAACGAATCCAATATAGTTGTGCTAATTTTCCGTCTTCTCGGATAAGGACGTTAAACCGTAGGCCCAGTGTCCCCGATTAGTTCATATGAGCTAGAAGATTGACACTTAAATAAAGTTACTTACTTACTTTAGGAAGGCCAAATCAAGCTGGTCGATACAGCTTCGGAAACTGTAGCCAAAGTCACAGCTGGTCAAGAGGAACTAATGAAGCAGCAGCAGTCACTGAAGCACACATATAGAGACGTACAGCAGACGATGGCCATCAGCCTGCGGAGTAACGTGCGGGCTTTGAGTGAAGAGAAGGCCATTATCACCCAGGGCAAGAACAAGCTCTCGGAAATGACGAGGATTATCAGTGATAAACTGGGTGCGTTTAGAATATCAATATACTGGGGGTGGGGGAGGGGGGGGGGTCACTTGAGATATAATTATACACAGGGTTATTGCTTCAAATAGCGGAATCTTACGAGAGCTATAACTTAGATAGTGAAGAAAGTGTCTTAAAAAGAAGCCCCAAAACAGCCGCAAAAATCACTGTTAGTTATATGTTTTCACCAAAGCTAAAAAATTCCCAGTACTTGCTTTAGGCTGGGAATGTAGACGAGCCAGTCTCCACCCAAACCCGACCTCTACCGGCCGCTCTGCACTCCTCTTATGTAAAATGTATACATAAAATCATTGCGAGTGCTCAAATACTCCAAAAATTGAGCGAATTTCATGGGGTTGCTTCCATACCACGAATCAAATTTACCTTTATTTGACATTTTAGTGACAAAACTGCCGCATACGTTATCGTTTCGTAAAACTTGTAATGGATAAGAGGTGTTATTTTCTAACAGAAAATGCTACAACCGAGATATTCAAACAAGAAAAAGACAGAAAAAAGAGTCAAAAGAAGATCATTGATGACTTGACTAACATCCGTACAAAGGCGCAGGAAGTTTGGAACAAAATCGGTGAGTATTCAGCTAGTATTCGGTAGCATATTCACGCATTTGATAATTGTGCAACGTGTGATGTATGTGGAAATTATCTGGGATGCATTTTGGATGCGTTTGAAGTGCATATGGGAAGTACAAATGATGCATATGTGAAGCGTTTGGGATGCATATGGGAAGCCGTTGGGATACACTGGAAGTCGCTGGGATGTATATGGAAACGTTTGGAATGCATATGGGAATCGATTAAGATACATTGTGGAAAATTAATCACTTGGAATGTATATAGCAAGACGTTAGGATGTATATGTGAATCGTTTGGGATGCATATGAAAGGTCGTTGGGTTTCTTTGTATATGGGAAATCGTCGAGATGTAGATTCCTAGTGCATGCGATGCATATGGGAAACGGTTGGGATGCATATGGAATGTCCTTGCGATGCATATGGGAAGCGGTTGGGATGCAAATGGGAAATCATTGTGATGCATATGGGAAACGGTTGGAAACATCTGGTAAACATTAGAGATACTGACATTTGGTATTAACATTTGAGATCGATGCATTTGGAAAATACGTAGGATGTAGTTCGATTGAATTGAGATGCACTTAGGTAAAGCAGAATTATGATTGTATCAACAGACTTGAGAAAAGGCACTGATCTCTAGCCTGCAATATAGGAAAAACTTTGTGGTTCATCAACAAACCTTTATAATTCCAAACACATTTGAACGTTCCAACAAAGAAAACGTTTTTTTCTAGTCATCGACTCATGAAATGAACAATAGTCAACATTTGCGTATTCAGTTAGTACTTTCAACCCGTTTGTTGCCTCGCAAGTATTGAACTTTATACTACATTATGATTACAATCTGCTTGCAACTCTCATAAACTGATACACTGTCTGTAACAGATGTGAGCATCTCGCAGATGGAAAGTTACCAGTCACAGGCGTCAAATCACTATCTGGACACACTGCAGAATCTCAGTAAGATGAACCATACCATCAATTATTTACTAAGGGTAGGTATTAGGCTTAGTGAGTCGATACATTAGTTGCTTATTGTGCCCAAGGGTGTGAGAGTGGATTACATTAATGTTGGGGGAATAGGCGCAGTGCAATAATTAGATTAGATCGAACCGTACAATAGAAGTCTGAATTCGATTACGTTTAAGGAATTTGGTGCTTTACCAAGAAGCATGATGCGAATAATGATACGTGTGTGGTAAGGAGAACTTACACTTTTATCAAGTCTACTTTCTATTGCTTTGTTAGACTGGTTGGTGAGTGTATTGTAACGAGATGTTATGTCAAGTTTGTTACATTCCAACGATATGGCATCAACTATAACAATGAAATAAAACATACAGTTGAACATAAATCGTAAAAACACCTACTGGCTGGCAAACCCTGTCTACATCGGCCAGTTTGAGCTATGTCTATATGATTTTAGTTTAAATTGTTATAGAAGGCACATCATTTTCTACATAGCTAGTACCTTTTTTGTATTCTTCTGCATGTGTTTAATAGCTGCAATCACATAACAGTATTTGACGGAAATATGCGACTGATATTGTAAGAAGATGGCCAATCGTTTTGTGTCTGAGAATTTTGGGCGATATTGCGATTATGATAAACGTTCTCCTTGTTAGAAAATAATGCTTCTTTTGAAATTCCGAAAACAATTTCTTTTTCGAACAACTTTTATTATTCTTGTCCAGCTGTTTTGATCAGAAGGACAGTTAAGTTTCTCACATTATTTTCAAGTTGACTGGCTCCTCCAATTTTTACATTTTAATGAAAGTGGCAATTCCTTTTCTTCTGAATACGCTCATAACTTCATCTCACTGAAACACAACAACAAGAAAATCTTTGGAAAAAGAATTTGCAAATTCTGAACCTGACTAAAGTTTGCGGTATTATTTCGGATATAATGGGCATTGCAATCAATTAACAAGCACCTGACTACGTTTAAATTTACAGCAAAAGGATAAAAATTATTTACGCTACAGTCGAGCTACTTGAGCAACTAACTTTGAGGTTGTCCAAATAAGCCAAGGGGTAATACTTAGCAAAGAATTTAGCAAACAGATCAAGTCAAATTAATGACTGACAATAACTTTTGGGATGGTCTGAAATTATCGACCAATCACTGAGCTTGAAGTTAATGGAACGTTTAGGATTGTTTGGTTCAGGTGAAGTATTGAAACCAGACACCAGAACTACAATTACAAATAGATCTGAAAAGCCGTCTCGGCCACATATATATATCGTAATCTAGGTACTTTAATATCGAAGATACGCGCGTTTTCTTTTATAGATCATAAACGAGACACAAGCGAAAGTAGATGCACGACTCTCTTGGCTAGCGGACCAGTTCGGAGGAACTGGAGACAAGCTTGCCGTTCTAACATCGACCGTTCTCCACGCCGCGTATTTCCTGCTGGCAACACTTAGCATCTTGTTCCTGCACGCTCCACTCTTCACACGCTTGTCACTACTTATCCTGGTGCCTTTGAATGCCTGGTGTGAGATTAAGCTGGGTCATTGCTTATCTTGGGCTTCGCTCACAATCTTGGTTATAGCTACCTTGGCAGGTGGGTGAGGGAGTTAATTGTGTGTATCGTGGGCTTCACTGACAAAATTGGCGATAGTTACCTTAGCAGGTAGGTGAGAGGGTTTTATGTATCTTGGGCTTCACTGGCAATCGTGGCGATAGTTACCTTAGCAGGTAGGTGAGGGAGTTTTGTGTATCTTGGGCTTCGCTGACAATCGTGGTGATAGCTACCTTAGTAGGTAGGTGGGGGAAACTTGTCTTCGATCACGATCGTGGCGATAGTTACCTTAGCAGGTAGGTGAGGGACTTTTGTGAAACTTTGGCGTCACTCACGATCTTGGCAATAGTTACCTTAGCAGGTAGGTGAGGGAGTTTTATGTATCTTGGGCTTCACTGACAATCGTGGCGACAGCTACCTTAGCTGGACTCCCGTGGATACATTTGTAAGCTGAAGGAAGAGCAGATTAGAATCTCTATTCTGATGATGGAATTGGTGTGATCGATTATAAACTGTTTAGACGAGAACCATGACCAGATACCTGCATGCAGGTAACGAAATGCGGCCAATAATGTTTCCGTCGATCATACACTAACAAGAAGGGAACGACTGGTACTGAGGTATTAAATGCATTCCTTGTCCTGCAAGTCTGTACACAGCCGAGATTTCCAGTCCATCTGAGATTGCAACGTTGATTGACCAACATGAAAGGAGATGCAGATGCGGATATTCTTCGTGACTCTGATAGCTCTACTCCTCTCCTGAACATGGCTACCCAGATTACCAACCTCTTATAACGACTAACTATTTCTCTTTCTTTGAATCTTTAGCAAATTGGCTCTTTCTCTATGCAAAGAGGAAGATGGATAATCGCAAGCCGAAACCTCTACAAGGCCACATGCACGCCCTGTGCGAATCCGACTCGCCATCTATCAGTCCCATTCGATCAACTCCACGAGCCTCCTTTGCCAGCCGCAGACCTGTAGAGACTGACAGTGGTATTGTCACCCCGTGCAGTAAGAGTCAGTTGATTGATATTTCTTCCTCTAATATCCCGGACCCTCTGCCCCAATACGCCACTCCAAAAACTACAAAAGCACTAAGCCTATTTACTCAAACGATCCCAGAAAGTGCTAATTTGGCAAAGATCAAAATAGAATCATTGGTCAATATACGAATTTACCCGTGTACCCAAACTATCCCAGAAAGCAATAGTCCAACGAGAGCTCTATGCACAATGCGTTATCAAGAGTGTTTTGCATGCAGGTCATTGTTTTGGCACAATACGTGTTTCTCCAGAGACGATTTCGCTTGACTGTCCAAAGATTGATGCAAATGCGGTGACAATGACAGTGTGATGACATAAAACGCTAGCATTTGCAGCATTGCCTTCTATGATCGTTTGGTTAGACGAGTCGATTCCATTTTGCGAATTGTGATTTCATTTTAGAAAACGCATTTCCTATAATTTTTTAGGAGTGATAAACTGACACATACTAGTACTATACCAAACCAATAGCTTGCGACATACTCTTGGACATACATTGTACAAACTTGGGATTGTTTGGGAAGATGGGACCCAGTCCTTTTGTAGTTTCTGGAGTGGTGTAGAGAAGACGTTGAATTTATGAGCTTCGTCTGGGGTGAGGAGGTCAACAGACACAAGTAGTGTATATATTCACATATTGGCTCTTCAGTCCATAAATTAGAAATCTGGTCATTAACGGAAAACAAACTGTATATTTGGGAATCGTCTGACAATTATTATCCACGAACCTGGCAGTCGATGATTGAGGTTTCTTTGTTCCAACGTACTTTTAAAACATGGAATTTCTAATGGAATTGGTGTCTTTAACACATTTTTAACACTTTTAAAACATTTATATTTTTAAAACCTTTAAAACCTTTTTTAAAATGTTTCTTCAAAACTTTTAACACATTTTTTAAAATGTTTCTTTAAAACTTTTAAAACCTTTTAAATGGAAATGGTATCTCTAACACTTTTTTACCACCTTCAATAAGGTTGAATTGAAACGGTTAGTTGGTAAATATTACGTCAGCAAAGATAATCCAAGAAATGTATTATACGTTCTTCCATCAAATGTGGCTGTTTGCGGCTAGTGTTGGACCAAAGTTCCGGCAGCTCCAACGTACAAACACCTGCTCCTGGGTAAAGCTTTTTGCTTTTTTAACCAGAATGAAAGGATATCAGCTCTAACGTATAAAAACCTGCTCCTGGTTCCATGCAAATGAGTCCTCCTGCATAACGTACTGCTAAAATATTCTCATCTTCTGAACAGGCACACCTCTTCACAACAGCACCTTCGCCGACGATTCAAGCACGAGTTCCATTCCTACTGTGAATCTGATCCTGACACCAATTGGCACAGACAGCGCCAAACGACAGCTCAACCTTTCCATACCAGACTCCCTTGCGAGCAGTTCTACTATGTCCACTAGAGCCTCGTTTCGGCGTCAACGGTGCAGTGCATTTACAAAATCTGGATCGGCCTGCAAACGTAACGCCCTGAATGGCAGTGTGACCTGTAGTACGCATAGAAGGATGTAAAATGGAAGTCACGCAAGCTCGTAGCGACGGGTTGGGAACAAATGACATTCGCTTGAAGGAACCGCACTGAATGAAGAAACTCGAGACGGAGGGGGATGATAAGAACCAGTTATAAAGACTTGCCACAGAGAAGAATTACGCCAATTAAATTATGCAAAAGCTCGTCCCGCTGCAGATAGTTATGATTACGAAACAGCAGTTTTCCTACATTTGAACCGCTAGAGTAGAACCTCTTCACGAGAATAGTATAAGCAGTTTCTTGCTTTGGAATTTATAGAACTTAGGCAGAAGTTTATCGTTTCTATAATTTTGGTTTGGTACATAACACTCCAATATTATTTTTGTCAGTAAACCTTTAAGTTAGTTTATGATCTGCTTTTACTTCTGGCCAATATATATGAAAGATTAGAGCATACATACTTTTAAACTTTGCCTTGACGTTCTACCCACCTTTGCGCTATGATTCCAACGATGCAGGAACATCGTTGTCTAGAGAGTTCAGTTGAGTCAGACTGTATAATCAGACAGACCAAAGTCAAATGTAGCAAGAACATTATACTAGGAAACTCGACCACTGTTTTTCATACAAGAAACCGAAAATGCAGCAAATATAATGATAATCCGAGGATATTAGTGTATCGAAAAGTGATATATTATTCGGAAATAGTTATTTGGATTGATGATTTATATATTAAAATATACATTTTATAGCATTATTTTAAAATAGTTCTTATGTTATTTAAACTATTGCTAACTAATTTCCTATATTTTTGTATAAATATTAAATCTTTCTAATATTTATGTATAAACATTGTATTTATCAAAAATGTAAAGTATTTTTTATTGAAGAATAATTGCTATTATACTGTGTAAATAAAGAAATATATTATAAATCGAACGCAGTTTACTGAGGTCGCAGTTTCACGCGCAGATGTGTGATCGTAATCTCGACGGGGTCCGTCTGGAAATCTGTGAGTTTGATGCAGCCTACTTCCTTCGAAGTAATATTATATTTCTAATGATCGCCAGTGTGTTGGATATGGTTTCTAGATCCGACAGTGCCATGTTTCGTGGCACGCGGATCTAAAAACCGTGTCCGACACACTAGCGAGGATTCGAAAATAATTCTCATTCTACATTAGATTGACACAGAGGCCAAAATGATAAGAGAGCTATCAAATGTTTTATTGTGCCAGCTGAGAATGCACTCTTTTTTGCAGTCGTGAAGTTTCAAGGTGAACATTCCTTTAATAGAAAATCTTGCAGTAATACATGTTAGGTGTCACTTCTTCAGCGGTGCCGACTACTATGGATCAAAATCCTGAAGGAAATCCCCCAAAAAGATTCCGTTCGCCTTTAAGCGTCAATAACAAGCTAAAAAATGAAAGAAGAGCTGTGCCCCGGACCACAGAATATAAGACGCCTGGCAAAATGAGCGGAATAACAAAATTCGAGGGCTGGAAGGAAACCCTTTTGAGTTGGACGTGCTGCAGTGAATTAATCCGTTGGACCCCAAGAATGCTACGAAAGTTAATCAAACTCGCGTGTTTAGTCAGAATTTGTTTAAAAAGAGGTCTTTTACTGTTTGAAACATCGATTTGTATAGCTTCCAGATGTTTAGACGAGTCCAAGACGCAGAAATGAAGAAGGTCCACAGAGCCGGAGACCAGTTGAAGTAAGATTATTGTCGAATACCTCTACCAGTCACGTGGAGATGCTATGAGAAAGGTTAGTACAGCAAACTCGGGTTATGCAAAGAGGCTTATTTTTACGTTGAAGGTGAGGGAATTGAGGGATAAAACAGTGACTCAATGACTCGTTTCTACATACTGAGAATATGCAAATGACCCCTAACTGTGTTTTTACGTGTCATTTGCATATTTTTCGTATTTAGAAACGATTTCTAGATTCGGTAAATATGGAAATGGGTCATTGTTTTACCCCTCAATTTCTCCCTCAGCTTCAAAGCCGCGCTCTTTCATAATTTAGTTTGTTGTTCTACATTGTATCCTGGATTTCAAAGGCCCCAATCGCACTAAAGACAAACATTTCAAATGTCTCGGACATGATTGTTGAAGAAATCTTGTCAAGACAATGATGTAAGTTTCAAAATGCATATGTTTGTCCTCGATTGTCCTGCATTGAGGCAGGAGAAGTTTGACAATCAGAATCTTTGATGTTTTGTCGGTTTTGGAAATTTCACGCAAATTTCCAAAAAGACACCGATCGCACTGGGACAAGTCAAACAATGACGTAGTTGTCCCCGACATTTGAAGTATTTGTCTTTAGTGCGATTGGGGCCTTTAACGATAACGATATTGCATTTAATTATATATTGCAAGCATCCCCATTGGCCGATGTATCGTGAATATCTAATGTAGCATGAGAAACATTGATAGCCGGAGAATTGAATGTCTTCGCAAAATGATCAAAATGTAAGTTAACTGCAAAGCTTCGTATATTGATTACTTGAAGCCGTTAGACCACTCAATTCTTGCGGCACAGACCGCCAATCATGGGGCGGGAACCGCTGCGCCATTTCCGAATTACGCGCCACTTCCCATAAACAATAACTTCAAACTTCAAGAGGCCAGGTACTAAGTTTTCATACATTTGCTGTTGTTTTAGCACCTTTCCTCGGTTTGAAATTATTGTTTGTGGGAAGTGGCGCGTAATTCGGAAATGGCCTGTTGTAACTTCACCCACTTTGATTAAATTTGGAGGTGCATTGAGTCTATATACCTCTTATTAGCCGAGTGCGAGGTCCGTACGGTGAGTTATGGACCGAGTTTGTTCCTTGCTTTTATGGCCCAAGAGCGAAACGCGCCCGAAATTTAAGACTTTGTATTAGAATTTCAACTCATATCGATAGTTCTGTAAGTATATTTGAATAAAGTTACTGTAACTTGCCTAAGGTGTTCACTGGGCCGATTTCAAGTCATTTCTTAAAATATTTTTTATTGGTTGGGAAGAAATGGAAGGTTAAAATAAAGTCGAACTGGCTTGAAATCGCCATCAAAGAACAAGAAGTACACAGACAGCACTTCAGGGCGAAGTCAGAGTAGCTTTAAATTTAACCATTACAGAAATATTGCTGCGAGTTAAAAATCCCCATACAGAGTCGTAACTTTTTAGACCACCGACTCACTCAATACTTATGCACATTAAATCTGGGCCTCCTGATCCTGTGACATAACACAAGGAGTCCAACTCGCTGATCGGAACGCGGCGAGATGACCACATAAGTTGATGAAACGAAAAGAAGTGTGATGCTGATGAGCCGATTGAAATATATTTTCGTCCACGAATCACCTTCATAAAAGTACTTTTCGAAAGTGTGAAGCATCTATTCTTTGTCTAATAATGCAAATTATGACAATATATATTAGCATAAACCTACTCTTGAGGCTTTAAACTGAACTAAGAAAGGTCCATTTACCCAAAATAATCTCGGTGCTTTGCATGATAAAATACCGCCAGACGCCCGGTCCAAATTCGGTCGGCAAAAACGCACTAAAAACGCACTAGAGCACTTTATTTTCCAATACAGCTACCCCTCCCAACTTTTGAGTTGTTTAGACGCATGGACGTTGTACTGAATTTATAGAATGAAACCGAGGTCATGTTTTACTGGCTTTCAGAGGTGGCTGGAAGTTCTAAAGTATCTAGTTTGTAGTATATGTATATGGAGCAGGTATGGAGCTTGGACATTTTTCGCTACACAATTTATATTTAAAGTTTCCACATCTTTATTACGGGCACCTATCTAACTCATGAAGACTTTGTTCTCTTCAGTTGTCTCCCTTCTGTGTCAATATCAAAGAAAGATGGACTGTACGTTTGCCAATTTCTCAATACCGACAGTAGATCTCAAGAAAGATACGATTGTTTCTCGCAGAAATAGACTGAAAGACAAGCTTACACGTACACAAGACGATCCGTTGGACCCGTCCGTTGTAATTTTGTTTGTATTTGAGCTCTGGGGTTTGTGATGTGAGCAACTACAATTCAGTTATCAGCAAGACTGAAAGAAAGCAATGTTTATTTTAATGTTGTTACATCAGCGCCTCTTGTAAAATTATCCCTTAACTGGCGATTAATACAGTAGTCAAGAAGGGCCACTTATTTAACACGAATCACATTAATACTATTCTGTTGTCAAATCCACTGTACTTGGCACTATCGGCTGTGGAGTAATAGATTGGTCTTTGGTCATACACTACAGATTATATGGCACGATAGTCTACCAAAGTACTGTTTCACATTCTCTTCGTTGGCAATCATTCTTCACTTACTTATTTCATTCTAATCCTAACCCTCTCTGTCACGTGGTATTTTTATCACCTCCATCTCGGGAGGTGGTGCATCAATCCCGCCTCTCCTAATTTCGCCAATTGAGGGCGAATTGGAATGAAACATTCATGCTCTATACATGTGTGTAGAACAGCTGATAATTATCAATTATATGACGATCATTGATTAATATAACGAAATATAAAACGAAAGTGAGTTGTATAATTGTTTTAGTAGAAAGTTGCCGTGTTTTATTTGCACAAAAGTGATGATAGTTTATATAAGGAAGATAAAACAAAGAAACGTGCTTCACCTAGTCTTGGGAGTGCTCGATACAAAAACATACAGAGCGTAATGCAAATTATAAAATGGAAAAAATGACAGTAACTCGAGTTTCACGCACTAAGCGATCATCAGACTGATAAAATATAAATTTTAATTTACTGTTGAAATAATTTAATCTTGTGTTAACCGAACGGAAATTAGTGCAAGCCAAGCGGAATTAAGGGTAAAACAGGATGTTTTGTCTTGGAAACAACTGTTTTTCCATATAAGGTCAAATTGTGATTGGCTATCAATAATCGTCAGTCGGACTATCGGCTAATAGAAAACGAATCAAATCTGATTCGTTTTCTAATAGAACCAATCAAATCTGTCAATTTGCAATTGAACACGGCAAATGTCTACTAATATAGCAGTTAACCAACAATTCCAACACGAAAGTAACATCAAACGCTAATTGCTAATAACGCGGTAAAGTGGTGAAAATACAGGTAATTGTATCAGTTAGATATTCAAGCAAAGTTTATAACTAATGTCAATTTATAATACAAGAAAACGTTAACGAGATGAAATATGGAAACCATACTAAAATATAAGCACGTAAATTATTTATTTTCTTGTACTATATATTAAGAACACACGGATAGTGTTGTGTTACGAGGATGGCAGATTTCAGTTAAACTTAGCGAAAGTAACATTAACATAATTAACGAAAGCAACATTAACATAATTAACGAAAGTATCATTAACATAATTAACGAAAGTAACATTAACATAATTAACGAAAGTAACATTTTTCTGATACTGCATCTATGTTTTTTTTTCTTCTTCTATGATCGTAGTTTTGCGAAATATTTGGCAAGTACTCGGTGATGTGTATCTTGCAGAACGGTGGCAACTACAGGAAATTGGCGTCATGCACAAAAATGCGAAACGCTGGGACGAAAACTCTAAAGGACCAGGATACAACCTGCACCAGACTTCACTGAATTTAACGTTCAGAAACTACCGGCATTATGTGGCCTCTTCTCAGACACTCAAACTAAAGCGACGTGTTATCCCATCCTTGTTAACTTATTTTACTTTCTTTCATTTCAGTCAAGTCCATGTTTCAGTTCACACTACAATCAGGTTAATGACTTGACCAGTTTTCACGCGCGACTTGCGGCCGATGATGGTCACAACCGCTGTCTCCATTTTGCCGCGTTCTGAACTGGATGGCGCTTTGAACCAAATAGCCAACAGACGTTTGCGGTTTTGACGAACTCTTACACTTCGTCGTCGTCGGTGAACCGTGAAACCATGGCGATCTTTAACAGAGACGTCAAATATTTCTGTCGGGCCAGTATTGTAGATGATGAAGGTAGCAAAGGAGCGGCCTCCTCTCTTAACTGTGAAGTCGTTTCGCGCATATGTAACTCTGATAAGCGCCGTTTTTGCCCGAATATTACTTCTTGATACACGTCGGAAATTATTCCCTTTCCTTGTCTTTCCCTTCAGGACGAGCTTGAAAGACGAACGGGGTGGAATGAAGGAGGAAACAAAATGCGCACCTGCGGACCCACGGGGTGTCACTGTGGCTGTGGCCAGACGTCTGCCTGTCTTGCTGTTGACTATTTCAAGGCTCAGCGAATTACGGTGGATCTTTGTCACTCCCGCTACAGTCAGAATCAAGTAGGCTGTCTTACCTAGGTAAAATGACGTCAACAACCTTTTAGAAAAATATAATTCAGGCTTGCTCAGTTTTAATTTGCTATAAGATATATTTCATTGTGAAAGTCTTAGAATAACGGATACTAGAGAGGCTCCTGGGTGGGTACTCGACAGATGGATTCAGTGTTGACTACTGATGCATGCATGTGTGTTTGCATGTGTATATGTTTGTGTGCATGTATGTATGTATGTATGTATGTATGTATGTATGTGTGTATGTGTGTATGTATCTATGTATGTATGTATGTATATGTGTATATATGTACGTGTGTATGTATGTATGTATGTATGTATGTATGTATATGTTTGTGTGCATGTATGTATGTATGTATGTGTGTATGCATGTATATGTTTGTGTGCATGTATGTATGTATGTATGTGTGTATGTGTGTATGTGTGTATGTGTGTATGTGTGTGTGTATGTGTGTATGTGTATGTGTGTGTACGTGTGTGTGTATGTGTATGTGTATGTGTATGCGTATGCGTATGCGTATGCGTATGTGTATGTGTATGTTTATGTGTATGTGTATGTGTATGCGTATGCGTATGCGTATGTGTATGTGTATGTGTATGTGTATGTGTATGTGTATGTGTATGTGTGTATATGCATGTGCATGTGACGTGCATGTGTATGTGCGCGCGCGCGCGCGTGTGTGTGTGTGTGTGTGTGTGTGTGTGTGTGTGTGTGTATGGAAGATAAAACAGGCAGAACTCTCTTCGTTAGAGACGTAATTCGCTGGATAAAACAGTTAAACTTTTTTAATGTTGGTGTCAGGTGAAAATAATAGCAATGCCCCTTCGGACACTGCTAAAAAACACAACATACCTTAACAATTATTCCAGTCGCTGAACACGCGTTGGATCAGATAAGAGGTGATGGAAGCCAAAGAGGTGCGCAGTAGGGCTCATATTCAACAAATGAAAGTGGAATAATTGACAACTGTTTTCTCTGTGTAAACCAAGCGCAATTTATACCGGACCCTGTTTACATGTAGGTGGGGGACCACGGGGCTGTGGAGGTGGGGTACTTTTTTTATCTTGATTTAGTTTACATGAGAAGTGGGTGACCCACCGAGGCGCATTACCAGGTCCGCCTACCCGTGTAACCCTCTCTACCGGGGAGAGGTCTTCCTCATGTAAACACTCGAGATGGGGTAACCCACCTACCTGGGGTGAGGTATATGATTACTTATAAAGCCACCAGTAGCTCGCCAAGTTCGGTATTGAACAAAATGGCTTCCAACGCTTACAAACCTGGCGAGCTTTTTTGACGAATTCATCTTCCAAATATTTAAAGTCGCACGGAAGTCAATCACCCCAGGACTGAAAACAGAAACTGGACTGAAATTCAATAATCAGAGTTTCATGTATAATAACTGATAATAATCAAATATACGCACCAGCAAGGGGATGGCTAACAGGAACAGGCTTCTTATTCACTCCTCTTGTTGGAATCATCACGAAGAAATGCTCGAAGTCTATGTTAGTCTTGCTGGTCCCTTTGACAACATATTCATGTTCGCCCGCACTCGCGGCAACAGATAGTTTCCACTGACCTGGCATTGGATGAGACAGCTCGTATATTGCACCAAGGTACAGCGACACCTTCCTGTATCTGACAACCTGTCCTTTGGGATTTTTGAGTACAATGCTTGGGTTGGGATTTTGTGTTGTCACTGAGATAATTATATTCTCGATAGACTCGTCGACTTGGATAGTGTGCTCAGTTGTAGCTCCCCGTCTTCGTCTACCGCTGGCCTTGCCCGATGAGCTCCTCTCTATGCACATCTCTCCCTTAAGAGCTGTGGCTGTGATGCTCTTAAGCTTTTGTAGGCGACTAGATTTCGGTAGTTTTATCATCAGGCCACAGGTCTCACTGGCAAGAGTTTTGAAAGGCTTGTATGGAGAAGTGAACGTGGTGAAGAAGTTAATGGTCAAATCTGTTACTGAAGCATATTCTAACAAGAGTCCTATCGTATCTTCAGTAGCGTCTTTGGCAGTTGCATCTGTAAACACGTACATTTGAGACCCTAAGCGCGGAGACGGGTCTTCATACTGGACTGCATCCAACATTCCTTTGAAAGTCAGTTCTCGATAGTCACCGCCTCCATGCGCCCTCAGTTTCTTGATAGCTTTAACAAATTCTTCACCTTGCTTCTCATTCTTGTACACCAAAGGGCCTGTACCTGTGCCGATAGATTTTAGAATATCACAAAGTACTTAGCAATTAAACAATTAAAATATTTCAACGCTCAATCACTGCTACTAAGTAGCAAGAAAAAATAATACATGCAGACATATATACCGAACACAAATAGACAACAGAAGAAAAACACAAATGCTCAAGAAATGCGCAAATGTAACAAAGAGGGAGTGCAGAGGGGAAAAAAGAAAAGGAAGAGCTAGAAACAGAGATAAGGGGAAAAAGAAAGAAAAGAAAGAGAATGAAGAGACTGAAGAGAAGGAGGAAAAGAGAAAGAAGTAAAGGAAGAGAAGAGGAGGAAGGGGAAGATAAGAAACAGCCAAAATAATTACAGCCTGCGTGTACAGACTTTATTTTCTCTCGCGCCAGGGCCCGTGCGGTATAAGTGAGAGAAAAAGGGTCTGTGCACGCAGGCTAAAACAATTACAGATTTCGGTACCTGGATCATTGAAAGGAGAAAGAATGTAGTCTACTCTTTCGTCTCGATGTGCAGTGACGATGGCAGTTGCAATATCTTTTGCTGCTTTGATTTCGTGGCCCATACTTCCCGTATCATCTATTGCAAAAATCAACGTTGTATCACCGTGAACTGCCATGAATTTATCAAATCCGTCACTACCAAGATCCCTCTTGAGCAGTTTCATGAAATTCTTTGCAGCATTCGAGGTGCTTCTCTTTCCTCTTGTCTTAGAAGTTACCATGTACATCGCGTGTCCAACCGCCTGGCGAGCGAATCTGTAATTTCCCTTCCCAGACGCCAGTTTAATGTAATTCCTCAGCCTTGCGAGTCGTTGGGAATTGTATCTATACCTGCTACCCGAAGCTCCAGCTACGTACACAGCCTTTTCTATTTCGTCAAGTGCTTCCAAAAATGTGTTGGATGGTGTTGAGCGGCGGCGATAGGTAACTGTCTTTACAGGTGTTAGTGCCACTGACGCAACTGAGTAGCTTAAAGCCACGACGGAGAAGCTGCCGTGACTCGACGGTAGCTTTGCTGGTTTTCTTGCAGCATATCCTACAACATTTAGACTTAAAATTAGTTTTGAACAAATTGCTAATAACGTGTCACGAGAATATATATATTAATTATCAACTGGGAGTTGCTTATACCGAGATAAATGCTGCCAAAATTCCCAAAGAACAGTCATTATAAATCAACAAATGATATATATTCGCTAAATAAACGGCTGATTATTCAGTGTATGCTTGTATATTAAAAAGAAATTTAAAAACCTGATGAAACCACTGGCTTCATAGCCCCCTAGAGAACGCATATCTGTACAATAAAATATTTGTTACATGCATCTAATTTAATTAAGAAACTATGGAAGTTTACGAAACAGGATAAAATGTGTACTGAGGAGTCGGAAGAAACCAATAACCTTGCAAGAGTATATCCCTAGCCTCCAATGCAGACGCCTTTTGTTCCTTCGCAGCGGGAAAATGTGTCTGCATTGGAGGCTAGAATATCCCTGGGTCCAATGCGTTTCACTCATGTATATTCTGCGCTGGCCCATAGAGGACAAGATACATTCAACTTTTCTTTTTAAATCAAGTGCTAGCTAACTCGCGATCGCGACTTAGTAAACTCGCGATCGCGACTTAGTTAACTAGTAATAGAGACTTACTTAACTTGTGATCGCGACTTACCCAACTCGTGATCTCGATTTAGCAAACTTGTAATCGCGACTTACTTAACTCGTGATAGCGACTTAGTAAACTAGTAATAGAGACTTACTTATAACTTGTGATCGCGACTTAGTTAAGTCGAACTAAGTCGTGATCGCGACTTAGTAAACTTGTAATCGCGACTTACTTAACTCAGTTGTGACCGCGACTTACCTAACTCGTGATAGCAACTTAGTAAACTTGTAATAGTAATGATAATGATAATGGTATTGCATTTTAATAACATAGATGCCAAATTAATTCGTGAATTGGGACCAAATGTATCTGTAATTGCCCTCTGGTTTGAAATTTCACATGTGCAATTACAAAATTACCATGGCAACGATCATACGCGTTCCTGGTGCAAGACATGGACTGTCTCTCGCTTCATTTTCCAGATTTTATGAAGCTTCAAAAGGTTAAGTTGAGTCGCTCAAAACTGCTTTAATTAATCAGAACACAACAAGGAGCACTGTAAACTAGATCAAGATTTTTCAATAGTGGGCCTCTGTCCGAAACATCGAAAACTACAAAGTTGGAGAACTCACGACGAGACTCTTCACTGATCGACCATTCAAATACCGATCAACAGTTAATGAAAACGATGATAGAGAACTCACCTCCAACAACGACGTCAGCAGACAAACAGCTTGTAAGTCGTTCAGTCAGGAAAGTCAGTGTCAGCAAGATCAGTCAGTGAAAGCCGGCGGCATTCCGAAGTGTAAAATCGTTAAATCACTTAATGTCACCCGCTATGCAAACGACGGAATCCGGCTTGGATTCGTACAACTCGGGGAACAAGGAGAGACAGCGACATATTTCTCTAACAATCGACGGCAAGAAACAACGGCTGCATACATGGGAATGCACGTTCCAACAAATCTCCATATATTAGTTTATTTTCCGGTTTTTCCAGTGTTCAACTTTTAAAACAACTGCCACGTTGTGTTCAATCAAAATTGAATACGGCGAGCGCGAACAGAATCAGAAATAGTTCCACAGCTGATCCACAACTTCATCACTCCTGACTATGAATATGATTTCCATGTTAGCTGCTCTAATAAACTTTGACGGTCTTTACCATTCTTTTGTATGTAAATTTGGACAAGTTCTCCTTGTTGTGATAAGTTTTTTGTCGGCATGTTCAGGCTGTCAGTGACAAGCTACCAACAAGCAACCTCGATTTGGTTTTGTACTTTATGACAGTCATGTCACAATTTTGGTCAGTTTTCATCTGTTATGTCAAATGCATTGCAATTTGAACATGAAATGATTTTCTGGTTTCCAGATAATATTCAACTGATCATAAATGCTAAATGCTAATAAATCTAACATGTGGTTGTTTTAAATTCAACTCTAATGTTCTATATATATTTTACCCCGCAATTTCGTAATTCATGAAAGCCCACACAACTTGGTACTTTCTTTTCCGTTGTCTAAATTGCCGTAATTTGTCAAGAAAAATTAATTTGGCATCTCTGTTATTAAAAGGCAATCGAACGGATCCTTGTGCAATTTGGAGAAATTCACTTGTGTTTTGTCAAAATTGAGAATTGCCCTCGACTAATAAGTGTCGGGCAATAAATTCAATTTTGAGAAAACACGCGTGGATTTTTTCTAAATTCCACTCGGCTCTATTCGATTACCTATACTAACAACGACGTGTTCATTAATTACTATTTCCCAATTTCATACAATTGTCTTCAGAATGTCAGCTTCAAAGCCCGGAAAACAAAGAAAAATATACTTTGGAAATAAATCCACAAAACAATGATGAAACAGTTTAAAAAGTATAAAGTAAAACGTAATTGGCATCTTTGTTTTGCTTAACCTATGGATTTTAACGTCATCTAACATTAGTGTCAAATGAAATATCAATGAGGCTACAACTAAAATTATAATGGCAATTGCCAAGATTGTAAATCGAAAACCTTAGAGGGTCAAAATGACTCCTTCTGTCCATGAGAGGAGAGCTATATGCATAATGTTTTATTTACTTTTTAAGTAACAAAAAATCTATCTACGGTAATTCAGATACGTATAAGATTTTTAATCCTGTCAGAGAGGTACTAATCTTGTGTTATAGCGTTTTAATAATAGAATATTCCCTTGCACCAGGAGCGTGGAAATTCCGTGGAATTCCGCTTAAAAGGCCGGGACAATTTTCCGTGCTTCGCGGAAAATGTTTCTAGCTTTTCTAGGCTTTTCCTTATGAGCAAAATTCCGCGGAATTCAAGGAATGGTCCACGAAAGCCTGGAAAGCGTTGAAAACAGTAATTTAGGAGCACTACATAATTCAGATTCGGAAAACCCTGAAAAAGTAATTGTACCTGAACAAAAGTCAGTAAATTTTGAAAGGCATATCAGGTAAAAGCATGGAAAAGCACAGAAAAACACGGAAAGCGTGGAAAGCGTGGAAAGTATTAAAAGCAACAAAGGAGACTTTTGTCTGATTGGCTAATAAAAAGTCTCGTACCCAGATTCCCTGAGCTTGCGCGCTCTCGCACAAAACAAAATGGCTGCTTTACGAGTGGACAACACGAGTAAGAGAAAGACACATATATCTTGTGTTTTCAGTTATCTTGTGCTCGATCCGTTGCTCTTCAAGAAGCTCGTACGGGTATCTGAGGGGTCTTGCTATTACAGGTTGTAAAAGTTTCAGATAAAATGGTTTAATTTGGAAGATGTTTCAGATACCTCCACTCACGACTCGTGCCAGACTGATGACATTCACACACTGACACAGTCGTGATGAAGTTGGGCGAATCGGGCCTCAGATCAGAC